>JAMKOQ010000625.1:0-28830 GCA_026770425.1 Boechera divaricarpa
GAAAGGATAACTAGTTAAAAACTCTTATTTAAGAGGTATAATTAGTAAGGATCTTGTCCAAGAAAGATAACTAGTGAGAACCTTGTGTTCTATTCGAGTAATTACTAATAACCTTGTGCTAAAAGATGAATTGTGAAAACGCTGTTATAGAAAGATAACAAGTTAGAACCTTATTTAAGAGGTATAATTTAAGTAAGGATCTTGTCCAAGAAAGATAACTAGTGAGAACCTTGTGTTCGGTATTCGGATAATTACTAATAACCTTTGTCTGCAAGAAAGATGAATCGTGGGAAAACCTTGTTTTGGAAGGATAATTAGTTAGAACCTTGTTTAAGAGGTATAATTAGTAAGGATCTTGTCCAAAAAAGATAACTAGTGAGAACCTTGTGTTCTATTAGGATAATAACAAATAACCTTGTCCTAGAAAGATGAATCGGTGAAAACTTTAAGTTTTGGAAGCGATAACTGAAGTTGTAACTCTTGTTTAAGAGGTATAATTAGTAAGGCGGATCTTGTCCAAGAAAGATAAGCTAAGTGAGAACGCGTCAGGTTCTATTCGGATAATTACTAATAACACTTGTATGTGAGAAAGATGAATCGTGAAAATCTTGTTTTTGGCAGGATATTTACTAGTTAGAACTCTTGTTTAAGAGGTATAATTATTGAAGAGATCTTGCTCCAAGAAAGATAAGCTAAAGGGAAGAACCTCAGAATTGATTCGGATAATTACTAATAACCTTGTCTCGACGAAAGATGAATCGGTGGAAAACCTTGTTTTGGAAGGATAATTAGTTAGAACCTTGCTTAAGAGGTATAATTACAGTAAGGGGATCTCTGTCTAAAAAGATAACTAGTGAGAATCTTGCGGTTCTATTCTAGTAATTACACTAATAACACTTTATCCACTAAAAAGATGAAAATCAGGAAAACCTTGTTATAAATAAAGATAACTAGCGTTAAGAACCTGTATTTAAGAGGTATAATTAGTAAGGATCCATGTCTAAGAAAGATAACTAGTAGAGAACCTCAAGTGTTCTATTCGCTTTAATTACTAATAACCTTGCTCCTGAGAAAAGATGAATCGTGGAAAACCTTGTTTCTGCGGCAGGATAACTAGTTGTGAACCTTGTTTAAGAGGTATAATTAGTAAGGATCTTGTCCAAGAAAGATAACTAGTGATTGAACCTTGTGTTACTATTGTTCCGTGATAATTACTAATAACTCCTTGGTTCTGAGAAAGATGAATCGTGAAAACCTTTGTTTTGGAAGGATAACTAGTTAGCCAGAACCTTGTTTAAGAGGTATAATTAGTAAGGATCTTGTCCAAGAAAGATAAGCTAGTGAGAACCTTGTGTTCTATTCGGATAATTACTAATAACCTTGTGCGAGAAAGATTGAATCGTGAAAACCTTGTTTTGGAAGGGACAAGTAGTTAAGTTTAACCTCGTTTAAGAGGTATAATTAAGTAAGGATCCTGTCCAAGAAAGATAACTAAAGTGAGAACCTTGTGTTCTATTCGAGATGATTGCTTAATAACCTCTGCTCTAAAAAGATTGAATAAGTGAAAACCTCGTTATGTAAGAAGGATAACTAGCTTAGAACCTTATTTAAGAGGAGTATAATTAAAAGTAAGGATCTCTGTCCAAGAAAGATAACTAGTGTATAATCCCTGCTGCTCTATTCAGATAATTACTAAATTAAACTCACATCTGAGAGAAAAGTGAATCGTCAAAACCTTGCTTTTGACGGATAACTAGTTAGAACCTTGTTTAAGAGGTATAATTAGTAAGGATCTTGTCCAAGAAAGATAACTAGTGAGAACCTTTTGTTATAGGTAAGGATAACTAAGTTAGTAACCTTATTTAAAGAGGTATTATTAGTAAGGATCTTGTCCAAGAAAGATAACTAGTGAGAACCTTGTGTTCTATTCGGAGTAATTAGCCAATAACCTTGTCTACAAAAAGATGAATTCAGGAAAAGCGTTGTTATAGAAAGATAACAAGTTAGAACACTTATTTAAGAGGTATAATTAGTAAGGATCTTGTCCAAGAAAGATAACTAAGTGAGAACCTTGTGTTCTATTCGGATAATTACTAATAACTTTGTCCGAGAAAGATGAATCGTGAAAACCTTGTTTTGGAAGGATAATTAGTTAGAACCTTGTTTAAGAGGTATAATTAGTAAGGATCTTGTCCAAAAAAAGATAACTAGTGAGAACGCTTGTGTTCTATTACCGGGATAATAACAAATAACCTTGCTATCCGAGAAAGATGAATCCGGTGAAAACCTTTGTTTTGGAAGGACATAACTTAAGATTAGAACCTTGTTTTAAAGAGGTATAATTAGTAAGTGATCTTGTCCAAGAAAGATAACTTAAGTGAGAACGCCTTGTGTTCTATTCCGGATAATTACTAATAACAACTTGTGTAGCGAGAAAAGATGAATCGTGAAAAATCTTAAACACTTTTGGACAGCGATGATAACTAGATTGGAGACCTTGTTTAAGAGGAGTATAATTAGTAAGGATCTTAATCAAAGAAAGACTATAACTGAAGTGAGAACATTGTGTCTTCTATTCGGATAATTACTAATAACCTTGTCTCGAAGAAAAGATGAATCGTGAAAACCTTTGTTTTGGAAGGATAATTAGTTACGAACACTTATTTAAGAGGTATAATTACGGCAAAGGATCTTTAATCCAAGAAAGATAACTAAGTGAAGAACCTTTGCGGTGTTATTCGTGATAATCTGTACTTTAACTAACCTTGTCTCGAGAAGAGATGAATCGTGAAAACCTTGTTTTGGAAGGATAATTAGTTAGAACCTTATGCTTAAGAGGTATCGAAATACTAGTAAGGATCTTGTCCAAAAAAGATAACTAGTGAGAATCTGCGGTGTTACAATTCGGAGTAATTACTAATAACCTTGTCTAAAAAAGATGAATTGTGAAAACATTGTTACTAGAAAGATAACTAAGTTAGAACCTTATTTAAGACAGTGCTATAATTTAAGTAGCGTTAGGATCATATCCAAGAAAAGATGTTGAACTAAGTGAGAACAACTGCTGTGTTCTATTCTTAATTACTAATAACCTGTATCTGAGAAAGATGAATGCAGTGAAAGCAACCTTGTTTTGCGCGAGGATAACAGTTAAGGAACACTTGTTTAAGAGGTATAATTAGTAGGATCTTGTCCCAACAAAAGATAACTAGTGAAGTAATCTTAGTGTTCTATTCGGATGTAATTAATTAATAACCTTTGCCTGCAAAGAATTGAATAATAGTACGAAAACCTTGTTATAGAAGGATAACCTAGTTAGAACCTTATTTAAGAGGTATAATTAGTAAGGATCTTGTCCAAGAAAGATAACTAAGTGGAAGGAACGCTTGTGTTCTATTCAGGATATCATTATCTTAATAACGCCTTGTCTGAGAAAAAGTAAGATGAATCGTCAAACCTTGTTTTGTGACAGGATAACTAGTTAAGAACCTTGTTTGAAGAGGTATAATTAGTAAGGATACTTGTCCAAGAAAGCATAACTAGGTGAAGAACCTTGTTATAGAAGGATAACTAGTTAGAACACTGGCTTCATTTAAGAGGTTATAATGTAGTAAGGATCTTGTCCAAGAAAAGATAAGCTAGTGAGAACGCTTGTGTTACTATTCAGAGAGTAATGTACTAATAACCTTGTCTAAAAAAGATGAATTGTGAAAACGTTGTTATAGAAAGATAACAAGTTAGAGACCTTATTTAAGAGGTATAATTAAGTAAGGATCTTTATCCAAGAAAGATAAGCTAAAGTGAGAACCTTGTGTTCTACATTCGGATAATTCTTACTAATACATCTTTGTCTCTGAGAAAGATGAATCGTGAAAAGCCTTCGTGTTTTGGAAGGATAATTAAGTTAGAGCACAGCTTGTTTAAGAGGTATAATTAGTAAGGATCTTTGGTCCAAAAAAGATAACTAAGGTGAAGAACGCTTATGTTACTATTCCAGGATAATAACAAATAACGCTTGTCTCGAGAAAGATGAATCGTGAAAACCTCTGTTTTGGAAGGATAACTTAGTTAAGAACCTTGTTTAAGAGGTATAATTAGTAAGAGACATCTCTTCTGTCCAAGAAAGAATAACTGAAGAAAGTGTAGAACCTTGTGTTCTACATTAGGATAATTACTAATAACACTTGTGTAGAGAAAGATGGGAATCGTGAAAGGAAATCTTCTGTTTTGGAAGGTGATAACTAGTTAGAACCTTGTTTAAGAGGTATAATTAGTAAGGATGCTTTGTCCAAGAAAGATAACTAGGCTGAGAAACGCCTTGTGTTCTTGACCAGTTCGGATAATTACTAATATTAACCTTTGTCTGAGAAAGATGGAATCGTGAAAACACTTGTTTTGGAAGGATAATTAGTTAGAACCTTAGCTTTAAGAGGTATAATTAGACAAAGGATCTTGTCCAAGAAAGATAACTGAAGTTGAGAACCTTGTGTTCTATTCGGATAATTACTTAATAACCTTGTACTGAAAGAAAGATGAATCATGAAAACATTGTTTTGGAAGAGGCCTCACATAGATTAGACTTAGAACCTATGCTTTAAAGAAGTATAATTAGTAAGTAGATCTTGTCGAAAGAAGAGGTGTCAACAAGTGAGAATCTTGTGTTCTATTCGGGTAATCTACTAATAACCTTTGCCTAAAAAAGTATGAATCGTGAAAACTCTTGTTATAGCAAAGATAACTAGTTAGAACACTTGTTTAAGAGGTATAATTAGTAAAAGGATATCGCATGTCCAAGAAAGATAACTTAGTGAGAACGCTTGTGTTATTAGATATTCGTTTAAACGCCCTACTAATAACCTTGGCAATGAGAAAAGATGAATCGTGAAAACCTTGTTTTATGGAAGGATAACTAGTTACAGAACCACTTTGTTTAAGGAAGGTATATGATTAGTAAGGATCTTGTCGAGAAGAAAGATAAATCTGATGAAGCAACACCAACTGTATTCTATTCTAGTAATCTTCTGCTAATAACATTGTGCTACGAAAAGATGAATCGTGAAAACACTTTGTTATAGAAGGATAACTAGATTAGAACCTTGATTTAAGAGGTATAATTAGTAAGGATCTTTGTCCAAGAAAGAACCTAACTAGCATTGAAAGGAAGCACTTGTGTTCTATTCGGATAATTACTAATACTTACCTTGTGCAAAGATGAATCGTGAAAACCTTGTTTTGGCAGGATAACTAGTTAGAACTCTTCTTTTAAGAGGTATAATTAGTAATAGGATCTTGTCTAAGAAAAGATAACTAGTGAGAATGCCATTGTTATAGAAAGGATATTCTGCTAGCCGCCTTAAAACCTTATTTAAGAGGTATAATTAGTAAGGATCTCTGGCTCCAAGAAAGATAAGCTAAAATGATGAGTAACCTTGTGTTCTATTCGGGTAATTAAGCCAATAACGCTTGTCTAAAAAAGAATGAATTGTGAAAACGTTGTTATAGAGAAGATAACAAGGATTAGGAACACTTATTTAAGAGGTATAATTAGTAAGGATGCTTGTCCAAGAAAAGATAACTAGTGAGAACCTTGTGTTCTATGATCCAGGATAATTACTAACTAACCTTTGTCTGCGAGAAAGACTTGGTAATCGTGGAAAACCTTGTTTTGGAAGGATCTGCAATTAGTTAGAACCTTGTTTAAAGAGGTATGAAATTAGTAAGGATCTTGTCCAAAAAGAATAACTATGGTGAGAACCTTGTGGTTCTATTAGGAATAATACACAAATAACCTTGTCTCGAGAGAAAGATTGAATCATTGAAAACGCTTTGTTTTGGAAGGATAACGTAGTGATTAGAACGCTTGTTTAAGAGGTATATATTAGTAAGGATCTTGTCATCAAGAAAAGATAAGCTAGTGAGAACCTGCTGTGTTCTATTAGGATAATTACTAATAACCTTGTGTGAGAAAGATGAATGCAGTGAAAATCCTTTGACTTTTGGAAGGTGATAACTAGATTAGAACCTCATGACCCCCAGAGGTATAATTAGTAAGCTGAGATCTTGTCCAAGAAAGATAAGCTAAGTGATGAGAACCTTGTGTTCTATTCGGATAATTACTAATCTTAACCTTACGTCTCGAGAAAGATTGAATCGTACAGAAAACCTTGTTTTGGAAGGATAATTAGTTAGAACCTTGCTTAAGAGGTATAATTAGTAAGGATCTTTGTCCAGAAAAAGATGAACTAGTGAGAATGCTTTGTGGTTCTGATTCGGGGTAATTACTAATAACCTTGTCAATAAAAAAGTATGAATTGTGAAAACACTTGTTATAGAAAGATAACTAGTTAGAACACTTGCACCCATTAAGAGGTATAATTAGTAAATGAGATCTATGTCCAAGAAAGATAAGCTAGTGATGAACGCCTTTGTGTTCTATTCGTTTACATTACTAATAACACTTGTCTCAGAGGAAGAAGATGAATCGTGAAAACACTTGTTTTGGAAGGATAATTAGTTAGAACCTTGTTTAAGAGGTATAATTAATAGGTATAAAGGTAATCTTGTCCAAGAATAGCATAACTAGTGAGAACCTTGTGATTCTATTCGGATAATTACTAATAACCTTGTCTGAGAAAGATAGATATCGTGAAAACCTTGTTTGACTGCGAGAAGGATAAGCTTAGTTAGAACACTTGTTTAAGAGGTATAATTAGTAAGGATCTTGTCCAAGAAAGATAACTAGTGAGAACCTTGTGTTCTATTCGGATAATTACTAATAACCTTGTCCGAGAAAGATGAATCGCGTGAACCGACAACACTTGTTTTGCGAAGGACAACTAGTTAGAACCTTGTTTAAGAGGTATAATTAGTAAGGATCTTGTCAAAGAAAGATAAATAGTGAGGAACCTTGTGTTCTATTAGGGATAATCTATGCCTAATAACCTTGTCTAAGAAAAGATGAATAGTTGAAAACCTTGTTATAGAAGGATAACTAGTTAGAACAACGTTATTTAAGTTAAGTATAATTAGTAAGGATCTTGTCCAAGAAAGATAAACTTAAGTGAGAACGCTTGTGTTCTACATTCAGATAATTACTAATAACCTTGCGAGAAAAGATGGTCGTCAAAACCTTGCTTTTTGGAAGGGCATAACTAGTTAGAATCCCTTGTTTAAGAGGTATAATTAAGTAAGGATCTTGTCCAAGAAAGATAACTAGTGAGAACACACTGTGTTTATTAGATATCACCAACAACATCCAAAAGATGAATAGCGTGAAAGCAACAATAGAAGGATAACTAAGTTAGAACCTTATTTAAGGAGGTATTATTAGTAAGGATCTTGTCGAGAAAGATAACTTAAAGTGAGTAACCTTGTGTTCTATTCCTGGATAGATATTACTAATAACCTTGTCTAAAAAAGATGAATTGTGAAAACGTTGTTATAGAAAGATAACAAGTTAGAACCTTATTTGAAGAGGTATAATTAGTAAGGATCTTGTCCAAGAAAGATAACTAAAGTGAGAACTCTTGTGTTACTATTCCGGATAATTACTAATAACTTTCGTCTCGAGAAAGATGAATCGTGGAAAACCTTGTTTTGGAAGGATAATTAGTTAGAACCTTGTTTAAAGAGGTATAATTTCAGTAAGGATCTTGTCAAAAAGATAACTAAAGTGAGCAACCTCAGGTGTTATTCGGATAATAACAAATAACCTCGCCCGAGAAAGATTGAATGCAGTAGAAAACCTTGTTTTTGGAAGGATAAGCTAGTTAGAACCTTTGTTTAAGAGGTATAATTAGTAAGGATCTTGTCCAAGAAAGATAACTAGTGAGAACCTTGTGTTCTATTCTGGATAATTACTAATAACCTTGTGCTGAGAAAGATGAATCGTGAAAATCTTGTTTCTGGCGAGGTGATAACTAGTTAGAACCTTGTTTAAGAGGTATAATTAGTAAGGATCTTGGTCCAAGAAAGATAACTAGTGAGTAACCTTGTGTTCTATCTCTTGATAATTACTAAATAACCTTGTCCTGAGAAAGATGAATCGTGAAAACCTTGGTTTTTGGAAGGATAATTAGTTAGAACCTTATTTAAGAGGTATAATTAAGTAAGGATCTTGTCCAAGAAAGATAACTTAGTGAGTAACCTTGTGTTCTATTAGGATAATTACTAATAACTCACTTATAGAGAAGAGATGAATCGTGAAAACCTTTGTTTTGGAAGGATAATTAGTTAAGACCTTGCTTAAGAGGTATAATTAGTAAGTGATCTTGTCCAAAAAAGATAACTAAAGTGAGTAATCTTGTGTTCTATTCCGGGTAATTACTACAATAACGCTTGTCTAAAAAAGATGAATTGTAGAAAACCTTCATATAGAAAGATAACTAGTTAGAACCTTTATTTAAGAAGGTTATATAATTAGTAAGGATCATGTCCAAGAAAGATAACTAAAGGTGAGAACCTTGTGTTCTATTCGATTTAATTACTAATAACCTTATGTCCGAGAAAAGATGAATCGTGAAAACCTTGTTTTGGCAGGATAACTAGTTAGAACCTTGTTTAAGAAGGTATAATTTAAGTAAGGATCTGTGTCAAAGAAAGATAACTAGTGAGAAGAGGTGTGTTCCTATTCTGATAATTACTAATAACCTTTGTACTGAGAAAGATGAATCGTGGAAAACCCTTGCTTTTGGAAGGATAACTAGTTAACCTGTTGTTTAAGAGGTATAATTAGTAAGGATCTTGTCCAAGAAAGATAACTAAGTGAGAACCTTGTGTTCTATTCTGAGCAATTACTAATAACCTTGTCTCGAGAAAGATGAATGCGTGAAAACCTTGTTTTGGAAGGACAACTAGTTAGAACCTTGTTTAAGAGGTATAATTAGTAAGGATCACTGTCCAAGAAAGATAAACTAAGTGAGAACTCACAGGTTCTATTCTGTAATTACTAATAACCTTGTAATACAAAAAGATGAATAGTGAAAACCTTGTTATAGAAGGATAACTAGTTAGAACCTTATTTAAGAGGTATAATTAGTAAGGATCTTTGCTCCAAGATGGCAAGATAACTAGTGAGTAATCCTTGTGTTCTATTCAAGATAATTACTAATAACACTTGTCTACTTCGAGAAAAGATGAATCGTGCCAAAACACTTTGTTTGTGACAGGATAACTAGTTAGAACCTTGTTTAAGAGGTATAATTATAATTAGTAAAGGATCTTGTCGAAGAAAGATAACTTCAAGAGCAGAACTCTCAGTTATGAAGGATAACTAGTTAGAACCTTATTTAAGAGGTATAATTAGTAAGGATCTTGTCCAAGAAAGATAACTAAAGTGAGAACCTTGTGTTCTATTCGATGCAATTACTAATAACCTTGTCTCAAAAAAGATGAATCAGTGTAAACGTTGTCATAGAAAGATAACAAGTTAAAAGAACCTTATTTAAGAGGTATAATTAGTAAGGATCTTGTCCAAGAAAGATAAAACACATTAGTGAGAACGCCTTGTGTTCTATTCGGATAATTACTAATAACTTTGTCTCGAGAAAGATGATCCATCATGAAAACCTTGTTTTGGAAGGATAATTAGTGATACACGCTCGGTCTCAAAGTTCAGAATCTTCAAACGATGGTGTTGTTCTTCTTCAGGAGAGAGGCTCGTCTTGAAGGAGAAACGGTGGAGCGAGGTCAGACCACACAAGATGCGGAATGCTCTTGTGATAAACACTAAGTGATTCTCAGGTTTGAGAGTCCGATTACTCAATCAAGCTTAAGAGAAGAGAGAATGGAAGCTCGGCTGCTGCCTAGGTTTGAGAGATAAAACTCGCTTTTTGTTTCTTTTTAAGTGGATTAAAAGTCTATTCCATTAAGAGAGACTGACTCTAGGCTTTATATAATAGCCCCTTGACATCAAAAACGTCACAAACAACCAAGAACAACAAGTAAGTTCAAGCAAAACACAGCAGGGTTTGCAAAAATAAGGAAATAACTCAAAAATGGAAAGTTTGAGCTAAAACGGAACAACTTGTCTCTCGTTAGTCTTTGCTGCTTTAAGGCGCTCAGCTCTTGAAGTGTTCTTGGACTTCAGTGAAAGATGTAGGTAGACCAGAGAACAAGTCCAAAATGCGCACTCAAGGGTGTTGCCTTTAAAAACCTTCCTCGTAAAAAACCCATACCCCTTCGGGACAAACCGATGGTAAGGAAAAAGAAAGTACAATGCCTTTAGCACGTCTTTGTGTGTCTTCACTATATGATGACAGGTGCGAAGACACTGAGACTCACGTGTCTTCGATGCTGAGAAGTGGCCATGGGGCCTGGAACAGTAAAATGCAGCTCGAAGGAGAAGGCCGTGGCATAAAGCCTCTCATTTGAGTCGAAAAGAGAGCTGGCGGTTTCGGTGATGCAACGGACATGTCATTGTGCTTTCCTGGGAGTAAGCAGTGATGTAATTGAAGTCCTCCAGTGTCAGATGCTGAAGCTTGGTTCAGCTTGGTTCTGAAGCCTCTCTCCGTGGTGTCCGTTGGGAGAAGTCTGTGTGCAAAGTTTCGGCTTTGGTGGAGTTACTTCTTGCTCCAATGCAGCTGCTACATATCCATTGAACTTATGCCTCAATGCTTTAGCCACTTTGGCGTGTAATAGGGCCGGCTGGATATGTATGGAATTGGGTTCTCCACAGATTCAGCGTCATCTCCTTTCAGCTCCAAGGTGATGTCCTCATCATTCCCACCCTCTTTCAGAAGGTTTTGACCTCAAAACTGGTTCATATCACCTGCATCCCAAACAATTCTAAGTCAATAACATTGAGAAGTAGGAGTGATATATTAAAGCTAGCACAGTAGTTGCAAGCACCGTAAAGGCGTTGTCATTGATCTTCTCAGCTACTTCGGAATGGCCCATCTCCTCTTGAGTGCTAAGCTTGTCCTTCCTCTTGTTTGGGAACCGTTTCTGGACGCATATGAAGCCATACCCAATCTCCTTCTTTGAAGATGACCTCGTTTACGCCCCTTGTTACGCTTGCTTAGCATACATCTCAGTTTTCTTCTCAATGTTCTCATCTAGCTTTTTTCGATGTATGCTCTTGATGTAATCAGCCTTTTTCTCGGGGTGTCCTTCTAAGCTCACGATCTCAGCCTGGCGCAGCTTAACTGGTGAGAGGTCTGGAATGGCAGCAGTTTGGATTAAAGCCACATAGACATGACCTGGAAAATGGTGACAGCTTGGTGGCGGAAACGATGAACAATGCTCGATTGTAATGCAAACTCCACAAATGGTATACACTGCTAAACCAGTTCTTCAAATTCCTCCCAATGGTTGCTTCTCAAAGAATAAGTTGACAAAGTCCGAGTTAACAAC
Source organism: Boechera divaricarpa (assembly GCA_026770425.1). Taxonomy (NCBI): domain Eukaryota; kingdom Viridiplantae; phylum Streptophyta; class Magnoliopsida; order Brassicales; family Brassicaceae; genus Boechera; species Boechera divaricarpa. Next base: position 11,353 of record JAMKOQ010000625.1, read on the forward strand.
CTCAGGCCTTGCCCATCTGTTTGAGGATGGCAAGTCAGTAGAGAACACTAGCTTCCGTTCCCAGCTTCTTCCAAAGCGTTCTCCAAAAATGCACTCAGTAAACTTGTGTGTCTCTATCTCGATACAATCGTCTGCCTTGGAATCCCATGTAATCTCACTACTTCTCTGAAGAATAAGCCGGCGGTGCGAGAAGCATCATTAGTTTTAGCACATGGGAATGAAATGTGCCATCTTTGAGAACCACTATCCACAAATACAATCGAAGATAGAATCCTTATTCTGAGATCTTTGGGGAAGTCCAAGCACAAAATCCATGAGATATGTCGACCCAAGGAGCTGTAGGTATAAGGCAACGGCGCATGTATAAGTCCATGAAAGGGATGAAGATTTAGATTTAGCCTGCCTTGCAAGTTACACATCTAGCACAAAACGCCTCCACTCGTTTTTTCTGAGATTTATGGCCAAAAGAAATGCCTCCTTCAGTATGCTCAATGTGCTTCTCAGCCCCAAAAATGTCCCATAAGACCACCCCCATGGTAGCTTCTCTAATCAGCAATTCACGTAGAGAACCCCGAAGGTATGCATGCCTCCTTTCTCTCTAAATAAAAATCCATCCGACTTGTAGAAATTGCTGTGAAGGCTCCTTGCCTACCACATTCTCGAGTGGTGATATCCTTGAAATCCTGGGTCTTCTTCATATTGCAGATCTTAATCATTTCAAACCCCAAAACCTTAGACTCCATCGTGTGTGATCAACGCATGTCTCCTTGAAAGTGCATCAGCTACCACGTTCTTCTTTACCCTTTTTGTACTTAATGACATAAGGGAATGTCTCAATGTACTCCAGCCAGCTTGAGCCTTAATGTCTCTTCTTAAGCTGTTGTTTGCCCCTTGAGATGCTTCAGCCGTTTCTCATGATCAGTATGAATTACACATTCTCTAGCAAGCAGGTGCGGTGTTGCCACGTCCTCCATGCCTCTAACTAACGCATACAACTCCTTGTCATAAGTAAGGATAATTCCAACGCCAGCCCCACTTAGCTTTTCACTCGAAATAAGCAACTCGGTTTGGCTCCTTGAGTAAGAACAGCTCCTATCCCAATTCCAGATGCATCACAACTCCACTTCAAAGGTCTTATTAAAATCTGGAAGTGCTAGAACAGAGGTGCATTAGTTTAAAGTGCTCCTTCAAATCCTGGAAACGCCTTGTATTCTGAGTTTCTCCCCAAGTAAACCTTCAACGTTTTCTTGATTAACTGATGTGAGTGGGTGCAGCCACACTACTAAAGTCTTGTTGAAACAAAATCGGCGATAGTGGCTTGCCAGACCATGGAAGCTTCGAACTGGCTGGATGCTTGTTGGGGTTGGCCATTCTTTGTATAGCCCTTATCTTCTCTCCATCAACCCGTAATCCCCATGCGAGACTCTACAAACAAATCCTAGAAAAACTAGCTCATTAGCAGTGCTGATGTGCACTTCTTTAAGTTTGCATAAAGGCCTTCCTTTCGGGAGAGTCTTTAAGCCACTAACTCAAGATGTGTCACATGGTCAGATAAACAAGAACTGTAAATTAAAATATCATCAAAATACACAACTACAAACTTACAGATGTATGCCCACTAAGTTAACATGGTTCATTAAAGACGCATTAAATGTGCTGGAGGTGCATTTGAGAGTCCAAATGGCATGACTAAAGCCATTCATAGAGTCCTTGTTTCGCTTTGAATGCTGTTTTCCATTCATCTCCTCTTCTTTCATCCTTGACTTGAGTGATATCCACTCTTCAGGTCTATTTTGTAGAAGATGGTGGCTCCACTAAGCTTCATCCAGCATGTCATCAAGCGCGGGAATAGGATGTCTATATTTGATGGTTATGTTGTTAATCGCTCTACATGTCCACACACATCCTCCACGACTCCATCCTTCTTAGGCACGGCTAGCAAGACCATATGTACAGCACAGGGACTAAGACTCTCCCTCACATAACCTTGCTCCATTAAAGTGCCCTAACTTCGACGTTCAAGCTGCTTTTCGGCTCCTCCTCTGGATTCACACCGGTAAGCTGGTCTACTGGAAGAGCTGTGCACCAGGTATGAAATCGATTTGGTGCTCTATCCCTCGGCTTGGTGGGCAGTCCAGCCAGTATCTAACTTCAGGAAAAACGTCCTCAAATTGTTCTAGGAGCTGACTTATCTCCTTAGAGTAACTCCACAAACCTACAGAACTCCGCGCTCAAAAGCTCCTTAAAGACCATTAAGTAAAGACACAGTGTGTGGAAAGTAGTTTTTAAAGCCCTCTACTTCTTACTTCACTAGTGATTAACTAGGAAGTTAGATTTGAAGCACCATTACTCCTTTTCTTTAGAGCATTTTAATTTGCATTTCATGAGACGTTCGTCTTTGAGGTGATAATGGAGCTAAATCTACTTTTCTTTTTATCATTAATAAACGAGTATAAGTTGGTGCGAATTCGTTATGAGTGGTTTCTTTGTCAAACCGCCTATGGACGTCCCAATAAGAGATGGGCCAGCTTGCATTGAGAACCACATCAGCATCAGCGTGTGCAGCTTGGATCATTGTAACGCCCCAGCAGCTAAATGGAACTGTGCACTTGATCAGGTGATCTTTAACTCGCACTTATCATTGAGTACCTACCTCAACCTCGTAGGTCTCGGATGCTTAGTTCCTTCCAAGCCTAGTTTTTCAACCATATAGTAGGAAACTTCGCAACGCTTTCGTACAAGAACCCCCATCAATTATAAGAGAACATACCTTGCCCTTGATACAAGGCATCTGGTATGGAAGATGTTCTCACGCCGAGCACTTCCTCCTCCCTGGTTCTATCATGGTGCTGAGAATGTCGTCTCATCATTAGAAGCTCTCCGGTGTCCTCGGAAATTCTCGTAATCTCCTCATCAGCGTCCCTCAGCCTCTCTTTCTTCATCCCTTGTGATTCATAATCCCCGCAGATTCAGTAAGGATCATCACTCTTTGATTAGGACAATCCCCTGGATATATGCGCCTCGGCCTCGACACTTATAACAGGTAATGTCTGCGGCTCCTCCTGCTGATTTTGTTTGGTTTCGAGGCTGACTGATCACGTGCCGGGGCCTCAGCTTTGTGTCTCTGCAGATGGCTCAGGAGCTCTTGGTTTAAAACGTGAATCAATCACAACCGGCTTTGCCCTTATCACCTTGTTTTAGGCGCTGAACTCCAAGTATTTTTTATTTCGGACTGAAACTCGAGTTCTTTCTCTTGATTTGTTGTTCAGCTCGGGATCGCTATGGCTGTGAGATCCTCCATCCGCATGATATACTTGCATTTCCACTTTTGTAACAATCCGCTCTTCAGTAACCCATCCGTAAACCGAACCATGAGTGTTTACGGTGCTTCATCTAATTCAAGGCGATTTCGAGTGTGCTCAAAATTCCTCATAATATTCTTCCACGTATTTCATGTTGCCTCGAGTAAGCCGTCTGAATTTCTTTTGCAGCTCCACGGTGGGAAATGTGGTGGCACATATCTCCCTTTTCATTAACTGTCTCATGGGTCGTGCCAAGTAGAGATAGGGATGGTCTTGGTAACGTCTCCTTTATCAGCCACATCTCGATCCCACCATAGTAAGGGCATGGTGCATCGATGTCAGCCGAGCCGGGCTGCAAAGGCTACCTTCTTTCGCCTCGGTGTAATTGTAACAGCCAAAAATCTTATCCATTCTCCTTTCCCACTCTAGACTAAGCTTCTGGATCAACTCTCCCAAGCAAACCAGTTGCCGTGCGTTTAATTTCCAGGTCCAAAGTGAGTGCCGAGGCGGTGGTGGCTGGTACTCTGTGGTTGCATGCTCTCCATAAGCATGTCTAGCTCGTGGTGGTGGTGGCGGTGGCAGATCGGCCTGGATCATGTACCCTTCGATCTCTGATACTAGGTTCAGGTCCATTTTCTCTTCTTTTGCAGGCATGGGAGGGTTCTCCATGCGTCCATTCAGGTTAGTGAGAGCTTGGAGTTTGTAGTTGTTGATATTGGCCCATCATTTGAATCATGGCATTGTTGGCTGTCAGTTTGACTCATAATTCTTCTCGCCATTGAGGTCGAGTTCTCCTTGCACAAAACAGGGGAAAAAATTACAAGGCTTAGTTTTTTTCCCTGGAAATAATCAAACAGATTGCAAAGAAAGAGAAAATTCACAAAAACAGAAAAAAGGAAACTGCACTTGATTCTAATGAAGCCCTAATTTCCTAGTTTTAATTTTCGCTTTCTCTACCCTAAAGCAGCCACGAAAATTCAGTCTCTAATGGTGCAAACAACAGCTTAATATGATGATTCAATTCAGTTCTAAACGATCAAACAGGATGCAACCAAAACAGTTCACAAAACAATTAAGGCTAAAACAGATTAACAAGGTGGAAACACACAAGCTAAACGATTCCTTCAGCAAATACCTAACCTTTTTCTTTTCTTTTCTGAAACAATAAACTAGCAACTTAATAAACTGAAACAAAAAAATTTCAGCCTGTGTCTTAAAGGTCAGAAACAGCAAACGCATGGAAACAGAAGCATAACAGCAAGATAAGCAAACAGTAAGCAGTTAGCAGCAATAAGCTATCAGTTGGAAACAACCCTAATAACTTGATTCTCAATAACTTCTAAAGCAAATTGACTGAAAGCAAAGGATAATTGGTTTAGACACAACCTGATTTGAAGGAACTTTAGCTCTGATACCAAAGATGATACACGCCTGGTTCTCAAAGTTCAGAATCTTCGAAACGATGAAGTGTTAAGTTTTCAGGAGAGAGGCTTCGTCTTGGAAGGAGAAATCGGTGGAGCGAGGTGGAGACTCACACAAGATGCGGAAGCCTTGTGATAAACACTAAGTGATTCCTCAGGTTTGAGAGTCCGATTACTCAATCGAAGCAAGTTAGAAGAGAGAAAGGAAGTCAGCCATGAGCCGCCTAGAGTTCGGGAGATAAACTCGCTTTTTGTTTTTTTTAGGGTAAAAGTCTATTCCATTGAAGAGGACGTAACCTAGGCTTTATATAATAGCCCCTTGACTATCAAAAACGCTCACAAACAACCAAGAACAACAAGTAGTTCAAGCAAAAACAGCAAAGGGTTTGCAAAAAATAAGGAAATAACTCAAAAATGTGAAAGTTTTGAGCTAAAACAGTAACAACTTGTCTCTCGTTAGTCTTCGCTCTTGGCGCTTCAGCTCTTGAAGTGTTCTTGGACTTGTAGAAGAAGATGTAGTAGACCAGAGAACAAGTCCAAAATGCGCGCACTCAAGGCGTTGTTGGGCCTCGTTAAAAACCTTCCTCGTAAAACCCATACCCCTGTGGGACAAAACTCGATGGTAAAGGAAAAAGAGTACAATGCCTTAGCATCGTCTTTTGTGTGTCTTCACTATATGATGACAAAGTGAAGACACTAGACTCACGTGTCTTGATGCTGAGAAGTGGCCATGGGGCCTGAACAGAAATGCAGCTCGAAGGAGAATGGTGCCGTGGTAGCCTCATTTGAGCTCGAAAAGCAGAGCCTGGCGTGTTTCTGGTGGATGCAAACCACATGTCATTGTGCTTTCCTGGAGTAAAGAGTGATGTAATTGAAGTCCTCCAGGTCAAAGATGCTGAAGCTTGGTTCAGCTTGGTTCTGAGCCTCCTCCGTGGTGTCCGTTGGAGCTAAGCTGGTGCAAAGTCGGCCTTTGGTGGAGTTACTTCTTGCTCCAGTATGCAGCTGCCATATCCATTGAACTTATGCCTCAATGCTTTTTGAAAGCCCTTTGGCGTGTAATAGGGCTCGGCTGGAATGTATGGGAATTGGGTTCTCCACAGATTCAAGCGTCATCTCCTTTCAGCCTCCAAGGTGATGTCCTCAATCAATTAGTTAGAACCTTGTTTAAGAGGTATAATTAGTAAGGATCTTGTCCAAGAAAGATAACTAAAGCTGAGTAACCTTTGCTGTTCTATTCCGGATAATAACAAATATGGCACCTTGTCTGAGAAAAGATGAATCGTGAAAACCTTGTTTTGGAAGGATAAGCTAGTTAGAACCTTCGTTTAAGAGGTATAATTAGTAAGGATCTTGTCCACAAGAAAGATAACTAGTGAGAACCTTGTGTTCTATCTCGTGATAATTACTAATAACCTCAAGTCAGGTGAGTAAAGATGAATCGTGAAAATCTTGTTTTGGCAGTGATAACTAGTTAGAACCTCATGTTTAAGAGGTATAATTAGTAAGGATGCTTGATCCAAGAAAGATAACTAAAGTGGAGAACCTTGTGTTCTAGTCTCGGATAATTACTAATAACCTTTGTCTCGAGAGAAGATGAATCGTGAAAACTCTCTTGTGTTTGGAAGGATACATTGAGTTAGAACCTTATTTAAGAGGTATAATTAGTAAGGAAGGATCTTGTCCAAGAAAGATAACTAAAGTAGAGAACCTTTGTAGGTTACTGTTCGGATAATTACTTAATAACCTTGTCTCTGAGAAAGATGAATCAAGTGAAAACATTGTTTTGGAAGGATAATTAGTTAGAACCTTTTTTAAGAGGTATAATTAAGAAGGATCTTTGTCCAAAAAAGATAACTAGTGAGAATCTTGTGTTCTATTCGAGATAATTACTAATAACCTTGTCTCTAAAAAAGATGAATCATGTGAAAAACGCTTTGTTATAGAAAGATAACTAGTTAAAAGAACCTTATTTAAAGAGGTATAATTAGTAAGGATCATGTCCAAGAAAGATAACTAGTGAGAACCTTGTGTTCTATTCGTTTAATTACTAATAACCTTGTATCTCGAGAAAGATGGAATCGTGTGAAAACCTTTGTTTTGGCAGGTGATAACTAGTTAGAACCTTGTTTAAGAGGTATAATTAGTAAGGATCTTGTCCAAGAAAGATAACTAAAGGTGAGAACCTTGTGTTCTAATCTGTCGGATAATTACTAATAACCTTTGTCTCCGAGAGAAAGCATGAATCCGTGAAAACCTTTGCTTTTGGAAGGATAATTAGTTAGAACCTTATTTAAGAGGTATAATTAGTAAGGATCTTGTCCAAGAAAGATAACTAGTGAGAACCTTGTGTTCTATCTTGAGCAATTACTAACAACCTTGTCTCGAGAAAGATGAATCAATAAAACCTGTTTGGCAAGATAACCCAGTTAGAACCCGTTTAAGAGGTATAATTAAGAAGGATTCTGCTCAAATAAAGATAACTAGTGAGAACCTTATAGAAGGATAACTAGTTAGAACCTTATTTGGGAGGTATAATTAGTGAAGGATCATCCAAGAAAGATAACTAGTGAGAACCTTGTGTTCTATTCGGGTAATTACTAATAACCCTTGTCTAAAAAAGATGAATCAGAATTGCTATAGAAAGATAACAAGTTGTGAACTCTTATTTAAGAGTGTATAATTAGTAAGGAGATCTTGGTCTTAAGATAAATAGTGAGTAAACCTGTGTTCTATTCGGATAATTACTAATAACCTTGTCCTCGAGGAAAGATGAATCGTGAAAACCTTGTTTTGAAGGATAACTAGTTAGAACTCTTGTTTAAGTAGGTATAATTAGTAAGGATCTTGTCTTAAGAAAGATAAGCGAGTGAGAACCTTGTTATAGAAGGATAATAGTTGAACACTTATTAAGAGGTATAATTAGTAAGGATCTTGTCGAAAGATAAGCTAAAGTGAGAACTCTTGTGTTCTATTCCGGAGTAATTACTAATAACCCTTGGTCTAAGAAAGATGAATCGTGAAAACCTTGTTTTAAAGGATAACTAGTTAGAACCTTAGTGTTTTCAAGCAGGTATAATTAGTAAGGATCTTCGCTCCAAGAAAAGATAACTAGTGAGAACCTTGTGTTACTATTCGGATAATTACTAATAACCTTGTCTAAAAAAGATGAATCGTGAAAACCTTGTTTTATGTAAAGATAACTAGTTAGAACCTTATTTAAGAGGTATAATTAGTAAGGATGCTTGTCCAAGAAAGATAACTTGAAGTGAGCAACTCGTTGTGTTCTCATTCGGATAATTACTAATAACCTTGTCTGCGAGAAAGATGAATCTCATTGAAAACCTTGTTTTGGAAGGATAATTAGTTAGAACCTTGTTTAAGAGGTATAATTAGTGAAGGATCTTGTCCAAGAAAGATAACTAGTGAGAATCCTTGTGTTCTATCTCGGATAATTAACTAATAATCCTTGTCTGAGAAAGCATTGGAGATAACGTGAAAACTCCTTGTTTTGGAAGGATAAGCCCTAGTTAGAACCTTGTTTAAGAGGTATAATATAGCAAGGATCTTGTCCAAAAGATAACTAGTGAGAATTGTGGCCCTATTCGGGTAATTACTAATAACTCTGCTTCAAAAGATTTAAATCATGGAAAACTCATGAGTGTAAAGATAACTGTTAGAACTTTATTTAAGAGGTATAATTATAAGGGATCTTGTCCAAGAAAAGATAAGCTAGTGAGAACCTTGTGTTCTATTCCGGATAATTACTAATAACCTTGTCTCGAGAAAGATGAATCGTGAAAACCTTGTTTTGGGCAAGGATAATCTAGTTAGAGCCTCGTTTAAGAGGTATAATTAGTAAGGATCTTGTCCAAGAAAGATAACTAGTGAGAACCTTGTGTTCTATTCGGATAATTACTAATAACCTTGTTCGAGAAAGATGAATCGTGGAAAACCTTGTTTTGGAAGGATAATTAGTTAGAACCTTATTTAAGAGGTATAATTAGTAAGGATCTTGTCCAAGAAAAGATAACTAAGTGAGTAACCTTGTGGTGTTCTATTCCAGGATAATTACTAATAACGGCTTGTCTGAGAAAGATGAATCGTGAAAACCTTGTTTTAGAAGGATAATTAGTTAGAACCTTGCTAAGAGGTATAATTAGTAAGGATCTTCGTCCAAGAAAGATAACTAAGTGAGAATCTTCAGTGTTCTATTCGTGCAATTACTAATAACCTTGTCTAAAAAAGATGACCATTGTGAAAATCCTTGTTATAGAAAGATAAGCTAGTTAGAACCTTATTTAAGAAGGTATAATTTAGTGAAGGATCATGTCCAAGAAAGATAACTAAAGTGAGAACCTTGCTGTTCTATTCGTTTAATTACTTTAATAACCTCGTCTGAGAAAGATGAATTCGGTGAAAACCTTGTTTGGGCAGGATAACTAGTTAGAACCTTTGTTTAAGAGGTATAATTAGTAAGGATCTTGTCCAAGAAAGATAACTAAAGTGAGTAACCTTGTGTTTTATTCGGATAATTACTAATAACCTTGTCTCGGAGAAAAGATGAATCGTGAAAACACTTGTTTTGGAAAGGATAATTAGTTAGAACCTTATTTAAGAGTAGGTATAATTAGTAAGGATCTCTGGTCCAAGAAAGATAACTAGTGAGAACCTTGTTCTATTCTGATAATTACTAATAACCTCGTTTCTGAGAAAGATTGAATCAGTGGGAAAAACCTTGTTTTGGAAGGATAATTAGTTAGAACCTTATTTAAGAGGTATAATTAAAGTAAGGATCTTGTCCAAAAAAAGATAAGCTTGTACGGTGAGAATCTTCAGTATTCTATTCTAGATAATTACTAATAACCTTGTCTAAAAAAAGGAAATGAATTGTGAAAACCTTGTTATAAAAAAGATAACTAGTTAGAACACTTTTATTTAAGAGGTATAATTAGTAAGGATCTTTATTCAAAAAAGATAACTAGTGAGAACTCAAGTATAAAAGGATAACTAGTTGCAACTCTATTTAAGAGGTATACTAGCAAGGGATCATGTCCAAGAAAGATAACTAGTGAGAACCTTGTGTTCTATTCGTTTAATTACTAATAACCTTGTCTGAGAAAGATGAATCGTGAAAACCTTGTTTTGTGAAAAGGATAACTGAGTTAGAACCTTTGTTTAAGAGGTATAATTAAGTAAGGATCTTGTCCAAGAAAGATAACTAGTGAGAACCTTGCTGTTCTATTCGGATACCATTACTAATAACCTTGTCTCTGAGAAAGATGAATCGTGAAAACACTTGTTTTTGGAAGCTGATAATTAGTTAGAACCTTAATGTTTAAGAGGTATAATTAGTAAGGATCTTGTCCAAGAAAGATAACTAGTGAGAACCTTGTGTTCTATTCCGGATAATTACTAATAACTCCTTTTCTCGAGGAAAAGATGAATCGTGAAAACCTTGTTTTGGAAGGATAATTAGTTAGAACTCTTATTTAAGAGGTATAATTAGTAAGGATCTTGTCCAAGAAAGATAACTCAGTGAGAGACCTTGTGTCTCTATTCGGATAATTACTAATAACCTTGTCCTGAGAAAAGATGAGTAATCAGTGAAAACCTTGTTTCTGGAAGGATAACTAGTTAAAGAACCTTGTTTAAGAGGTATAATTAGTAAGGATCTTGTCCAAAAAAGATAATCTAGTGAGTAATCCTTGTAATATAGAAGGATAACTCAGTTAGAACCTTATTTAAGAGGTATAATTAGTAAGGATCTCTTGTCCAAGAAAGATAACTAGTGAGAACCTTCAGTGTTCTATTCTGATAATTACTAATAACCTTGTCTAAAAAAGATGAATTTGTGAAAACGTTGTTTATAGAAAGATAACAAGTTAGAACCTTATTTAAGAGGTATAATTAGTAAGGATCTTGTCCAAGAAAGATAACTAGTGAGAACCTTGTGTTCTACATTCCGGATAATTACTAATAACCTCGTGTCTGAGAAAGATGAATACAGTGGAAAACCTTGTTTTGGAAGGATAATTAGTTAGAACCTTGTTTAAGAGGTATAATTAGTAAGGATCTTGTCCAAGAAAGATAACTAGTGAGAACCTTGTGTTACTATTCGGATAATTACTAATAACCTTTGTCTCGGAGAAAGACTGAATCAGTGAAAACCTCTTTGTTTTGGAAGGATAAATCTAGTTAGAACCTTGTTTAAGAGGTATAATTAGTAAGGATCTTGTCTACAAGAAAGATAACTAGTGAGAACCTTGTGTTCTATTCGGATAATCTACTAATAACCTTGTGTGAGAAAAGGTATTGAATCGTCACAAACCTTGTTTTGGCAGGTGATAACTAGTTAGAACCTTGTTTAAGAGGTATAATTAGTAAGGATCTTCATTCCAAGAAAGATAACTAGTGAGAATCCCTTGTTATAGAAAGGATAACTAGTTAGAACCTTATTTAAGAGGTATAATTAGTAAGGATCTTGTCCAAGAAAGATAACTAAGTGAGAACCTTGTGTTCTATTCGGATAATTACTAATAACTGCTTGCCCTCTAAAAAAGATTGAATCAGTGGAAACGCTGTTATGGAAAGATACCAGTTGTAACCTTAAGTAAAGAGGCAATTAAGAAAGATCTCTATTCCAAAAAGATAACTAGTGAGAATCTTGTGTTCTATTCTACACACAACCTTGTCTAAAAAAGACTTAATCAGAAAACTTTTATATAGAAGACAATTAGTTAGAACCTTATTTAAGAAGGTATAATTAGTATGATCATGTCCAAGAAAGATAACTATATAACCTTGTGTTCTGTCTGCGCATCATTAATAACTCTGTCTGAGGCAGAATCGTGGAAAACCTTGTTTTTAAGGTGATAACTAGTTAGAACCTTGTTTAAGAGGTATACCTGTAGGATCTTTGTCCTAAGAAAAGATAACTAGTGAGAACCTTATGTGTTCTATTCGGATAATTACTAATAACCTTGTCTAAGAGAAAAAGATGAATCGTGAAAACCTTTGTTTTGGAAGGATAATTAGTTAGAACCTTTGTTTAAGAGGTATAATTAGTAAGGATCTTGTCCAAGAAAGATAACTAGTGAGAACCTTGTGTTCTATTCGGATAATAACAAATAACGCACTTGTCTCGAGAAAGATGAATCAGAAAACCTTGTTTTGGAAGCGGATACAACTAGTGTAGAAACCTTGCTTTAAGAGGTATAATTAGTAAGGATCTTGTCCAAAGAAAGATAACTAAAGTGAGAACCTTGTGTTCTATTCGGATAATTACTAATAACCTTGTCTAAAAAGTATGAATTGTGAAAATCTTGTTTTTAGCGCAAGTGATAACTAGTTAGCAATTACTTATTTTTAAAGAGGTATAATTAGTAAGGATCTCATGTCCAAGAAAAGATAACTAAAGTGAGAACCTTGTGGTTCTTAGCTTCGGATAATTACTAATAACCTTTGTCCGAGAAAGATGAATGCGTGGAAAAACCTTGTTTTGGAAGGTGATAATTAGTTAGAACCTTATTTAAGAGGTATAGCATTAGTGTAAGGATCTTGTCCAAGAAAGATAACTAGTGAGTAACCTTGTGTTCTATCTCGGATAATTACTAATAACGTCTTCGACCGAAAGATGAATCGTGAAAACCTTGTTTTGGAAGGGATAATTAGTTAGTAACTAACTTGTTTAAGAGGTATAATTAGTAAGGATCTCTTGTCCAAAAAAGATAACTAGTGAGAATCTTGTGTTCTTATTCGGAGTAATTACTAATAACCTTTTCTCGAGAAAGCATTGAATCATAGACAAACCTTGTTTATCGAAGGATAACTAGTTAGAACCTTTATTTAAGAGGTATAATTAGTAAGGATCATGTCCAAGAAAGATAACTAAAGTGAGAACCTTGTGTTCTATCTCGGATAATTACTAATAACCTCACTGAAAGACGAATCGTGAAAACCTTGTTTTCGGGCAAGGATAACTAGTTAGAACCTCGTTTAAGAGGTATAATTAGTAAGGATCTTGTCCAAGAAAGATAACTAGTGAGAACCTTGTGGTTTTATTCGGATAATTATTGTAATAACCTTGTCTCGAGAAAGATGAATCGTGAAAACCTTTGCTTTGGAAGGATAATTTGTTAGAACCTTATTTAAGAGGTATAATTAGTAAGGATCTTGTCCAAGAAAGATAACTAGATGAGAACCTTGTGTTCTACATTCGCTGATAATTACTAATAACCTTGTCTGAGAAAGATGAATACGTGAAAACCTTGTTTTTGGGAAGGATAATTAGTTAGAACCTTGTTTAAGAGGTATAATTAGTAAGGGATCTTGTCTCAAAAAAAGATAACTAGTGAGAATCTTGTGTTCTATTCGGGTAATTACTAATAACCTTGTCTAAAAAAGATGAATTGTGAAAACCTTGTTATAAGAAAGATAAGTTTAGTTGTAGAACCTTATTTAAGAAGGGGTATAATTAGTAAGCAGATCATGTCCAAGAAAGATAACTACGGTGAGAACGCTTGTGTTCTATTCGCTTTAATTACTAATAATCCCTTGTCTCGAGAAAGATGAATCGTGAAAACCTTGTTTCTAGCGGAAGTGATAAGCTAGTTAGAACCTTGTTTTAAGAGGTATAATTAGTAAGGATCTTGTCCAAGAAAGATAACTAAGAAGTGAGTAACCTTGTGTTCTATTCGGATAATTACTAATAACCTTGTCTCGAGAAAGATGAATCGTGAAAACCTTGTTTTGGAAGGATAATTAGTTAGAACCTTGTTTAAGAGGTATAATTAGTAAGGATCTTGTCCAAAAAAGATAAGCTAGTGAGGAACAGCTTGTGTTCTATTCGGATAATCTACTAATAACCTTTTCTCGAGAAAGATGAATCGTGAAAACCTTGTTTCTGGGAAGGATAATTAGTTAGAACCTTATTTAAGAGGTATAATTAGTAAGGATCTTGTCTCAAGAAAGATAAGCTGATGAGAACGCTTGTGTTCTATTCGGATAATTACTAATAACCTTGTCTGAGAAAGATGAATCGTGAAAACCTTGTTTTGGAAGGATAATTAGTTAGAACTCTTGCTTAAGAAAAGGTATAATTAGTAAGGATCTTGTCCAAAAAAGATAACTAAAGTGAGAATCTGCTTGTGGTTCTATTCGTGTAATTACTAATAACCTTGTCTAAAAAAGCATTGAATCGTGAAAACCTTGTTATGAAAAGATAACTAAGTTAGAATCCTTATTTAAGAGGTGCATAATTAGTAAGGATCATGTCCAAGAAAGATAACTAGTGAGAACCTTGTGTTCTATTCGTTTAATTACTACTAACTCAAGGTCTCTAAAGATGAATCGTGAAAAACTCGTTGGGCAAAGATAACTAGCTAACTCGTTAAGAGGTATAATTAAGATGATCTTGTCCAAGAAAGATAACTAGTGAGTACTCTCAGGTTCTATTCGATAATTACTAATAACCTTTGTCTAAAAAAGATGAATCGTGAAAACCTTGTTTTTGGCAGGATAACTAAGTTAGAACCTTGTTTAAGAGGTATAATTAGTAAGGATCTTGTCCAAGAAAGATAACTAAAGGAGTAACCTTGTGTTCTATTCCGATAATTACTAATAACACTTGTCTAAAAAAGATGAATAGTGAAAAACCTTGTTATAGAAAGATAACTAGTTAGAACCTTATTTAAGAGGCACTCATAGATCTGTCCAAGAAAGATAAATAAGGAGAACCTCAGGTTCTATTCGTTTAATTACTAATAACCTTGTCTGAGAGAAAGATGAATCTAGAAAACTTTTGCTTTGGCAGGATAACTAGTTAACCTTGTTTAAGAAGTATAATTAGTAATTTTTTTGTCCAAGAAAGATAACTAGTGAGAACCTTGTGTTCCTGATTCGTGTAATTACTAATAACCTTGTCTAAAAAAGATGAATTCAGAAAAACCTTATTATGTAGGATAATCTAAGTTAGAACACTTATTTAAGAGGTATAATTAGTAAGGATCTTGTCCAAGAAAAAGATAAATAAAGTGAGAATCCCTACAAGGTGTTCTATTCCGTTTAATTACTAATAACCTTTGTCTCGAGAAAGATGAATCGTGAAAACTTTGTTTTGGAAGGATATACTAGTTAGAACCTTGTTTAAGAGAAGTATAATTAGTAAGGATCTTGTCCAAGAAAGATAACTACAGAGAACCTTGTGTTTACTATTCTGATAATTAATAATAACCTTGTCTAAAAAAGATGAATCGTGAAAACGTTGTTATAGAAAGATAACTAAGTTAGAACCTTGTTTAAGAAGGTATAATTAGTAAGGATCTTGTCCAAGAAAGATAACTGAAGTGAGAATCCTTGTGTTCTATTCGGATAATTACTAATAACCTCGTCTTCGAGAAAGATGAATCGTGAAAACCTTGTTTTTGGAAGGATATATTAGTTAGAACTCTTGTTTAAGAGGTATAATTTTCAGTAAGGATCTTGTCCAAGAAAGATAACCAGTGAGAACCTTGTGTTCTATATCCGGATAATTACTAATAACTCTTGTCTGAGAAAGATGAATCGTGTGAAAACACTTGTTTTGGAAGGATAACTAGGATTAGAACCTCGTGTTTAAGAGGTATAATGTAAGTAAGGATCTTGTCCAAGAAAAGATAACTAGTGAGAACCTTGTGTTCTATTCAGATAATTACTAATAACCTGTGTCTCGACGAAAGATGAATGCGCTGCAAAACCTTGTTTTGGACACGGGGATAAGCTACAGCTAGAACCTCATGTTTAAGAGGGTATAATTAGTAAGGATCTTTGGTCCAAGAAAGATAACTAGTGAGAACCTTGTTATAGAAGGATAACTAGTTAGAACCTTGTTTAAGAGGTATAATTAGTAAGGATCTTGTCCAAGAAAGATAACTACAGTGAGAACCTTGTGTTACTATTCGGATAATTACTAATAACCTTGTACAGAGAAAGATGAATCGTGAAAATCTTGTTTTGGAAGGATAACTAGTTAGAACCTTGCTTAAGAGGTGTAAGATAATTAGTAAGGATCTTGTCCAAGAAAGATAACTAGTGAGAACCTTGTAGTTCTATTCGGATAATTACTAATAACGCTTGTCTCGAGAAAGATGAATCGTTAAAACCTGTTTTGGAGAGGATAACTAGCTTAGAACCTTATTTAAGAGGTATAATTAAGAAGGGGATCTTGTCCAAGAAAGATAACTAAGTGAGAACCTTGTGTTCTATTCGGATAATTACTAATAACCGCTTGTCCGAGAAAGATGAGCGAAATCGTGAAAAACCTGCTTTGTTTTGGAAGGATAATGGGGTTAGAACCTTGTTTAAGAGGTATAATTGAAGTAAGGATCTTGTCCAAGAAAGATAACTAGTGAGAATCTTGTGTGTCTTCTATTCGGATAATTACTAATAACCTTGCCTCTGAGAAAGATGAACCGTGGAAAACCTTGTTATGTAAAAAGATAAGCTAGTTAGAACCTTATTTAAGAGGTATAATTAGTAAGGATCATGTCCAAGAAAAAGATAAGCTAGTGAGAACGCTCGTGTTCTATTCGGATAATTACTAATAACCTTGGTTCTGAGAAAGATGAATCGTGAAAAACACTTGTTTTCGGAAGGATAAGCCTATGCTAGAACCTTGTTTAAGAGGTATAATTAAGTAAAGGATCTTTGGTCCAAGAAAAAGATAACTAAAGGTGAGAACGCTTGTGTTTTTATTCGGAGTAATTACTAATAACCTTGTGTACTGAGAAAGATTGAATGTCGTGAAAACGCTTGTTTTTGGAAGGATAATTAGTTAGAACTCTTATTTAAGAGGTATAATTAGTAAGGATCTTGTCCAAGAAAGATAACTAAAGTCGTAATCCTTTGCTGCTTCTATTCGGATAATTACTAATAACCTTGTCTGAGAAAGATGAATGTCGTGAAAACCTTGTTTTTGGAAGGTGATAATTAGTTAGAACTCTTGCTTAAGAGGAGACATAATTAAGAAGGATCTTCGTCCGAAGAAAGATAAACTCACAGTGAGAACCTTGTGTTCTTATCTCTGATAATTACTAATAACGCTTTGTCTAAGAAAGATTGAATTGTGAAAACCTTGTTATAAAAAGATAACTAGTTAGAACCTTATGCTTAAGAGGTATAATTAGTAAAGGATCATGTCCAAAAAAGATAACCTAGTGATTTAACCTCGCTGTTCTATCTCTGGATAATTACTATGTATAACCTTGTCTCGAGAAAGACTGAATCAGGAAAACTCTTGTTTTGGCAGGATAACTAGTTAGAACCTTGTTTAAGAGGTATAATTAGTAAGGATCTTGCTCCATCGAGAAAAGATAACTAGTGAGAACCTTGTGGTTCTAATTCGGATTAATTACTAATAACTCTGCCTGAAAGAAAGATGAATCGTGAAAACATATTGTTTTGGAAGGATAATTAGTTAACCTATGTTTAAGAGGTATAATTAGTAATGGGATCTTGTCCAAAAAAGATAACTAAGTTATAAAGAACCTGTGTGTTCTATCTCGGATAATTACTAATAACTCTTTTTCTCGAGAAAGCATTGAATCGTGAAAACCTTGTTTTGGAAGGATAACTAAGTTAGGAACCTTATATTCAAGAGGTATAATTAGTAAGGATCATGTCCAAGAAAGATAACTAGTGAGAACCTTGTGTTCTATTCGGATAATTACTAATAACTCAGTTGTCCGAGAAAGAGGTGAATCGTGGAAAACCTTGTTTTT
>JAMKOQ010000197.1:0-141855 GCA_026770425.1 Boechera divaricarpa
CTTCCATCTCGATTCTTATGAGTTATTGCTATTTTCAATGGAATGTCACGAAATCTCGAAACGCAATGGCATAACAAAGTTTGATATATTGCAATTTACACCACTTAAGAGAACATTTATCCCCATAATTCACTCTGGTGGTTTTGAACATTTCATGAACTCATTTCCTTCCTTCTCGATTCTTATGAGTTATCACTATTTTCAATGGAATGTCACAAAATCTTGAAACGTAATGGCATAATAAAAGTTTGATATATCGAAACTTACACCACTTATGAGCACATTTATCCCCAAAATTCACTCGATGGGTTTGACCTTTTCCTGAACTCATTTCCTTCCTTCTCGAATCTTATGAGTTATCGCTATTTTAAATGGAATGTCACAAAATCTCGAAACGTAATGGCATAATAAAGTTTCATATATTAAAACTTACACCTCTTATGAGCACATTTATCCCAATAACTCACTTTAGTATTTTTGAACATTTTATGAACTAATTTTCTTCGTTCTCGATTCCTATGAGTTATCGCTATTTTCAATGGAAGGTCACAAAATCTCAAAACACAAATTCATAATAAAGTTTGATATATTAAAACTTACACCACTTATTAGCACATTTATCCTCATAATTCACTTTGGTGGCTTTGAACATTCCAAGAACGCATTGCCCTCATTCTCGATTCTTATGAGTTATCGCTATTTTCAATGGAAGGTCACGAAATCTCGAAAACGCAATGGCGTATTAAAGTTTGATATATTGAAACTTACACCTCTTATGAGGACATTTATCCCCATAACTCACTTTAGTATTTTTGAACATTTTATGAGCTCATTTTCTTCGTTCTCGAGTCCTATGAGTTATCGCTATTTTCAATGGAAGGTCACGAAATCTCGAAAATGCAATGGCATAATAAAGTTTGATATATTGCAATTTACACCACTTATGAGCTCATTTATCCCCATAACTCACTTTAGTATTTTTGAACATTTTATGAACTCATTTTCTTCGTTCTCGATTCCTATGAGTTATCGCTATTTTCAATGGAAGGTCACAAAATCTCAAAACACAAAGGCATAATAAAGTTTGATATATTGAAACTTACACCAATTATGAGCACATTTAGCCCCATAATTCACTTTGGTGGTTTTGAACATTTCATGAACTTATTTTCTTCCATCTCGATTCTTATGAGTTATTGCTCTTTTCAATGGAATGTCACGAAATCTCGAAACGCAATGGCATAATAAAGTTTGATATATTGCAATTTACACCACTAAAGAGCACATTTATCCCCATAATTCACTCTGGTGGTTTTGAACATTTCATGAACTCATTTACTTCCTTCTCGATTCTTATGAGTTATCGCTATTTTCAATGGAAGGTCACAAAATCTCAAAACACAAAGGCATAATAAAGTTTGATATATTGCAATTTACACCACTTAAGAGCACATTTATCCCCATAATTCACTCTGGTGGTTTTGAACATTTCATGAACTCATTTACTTCCTTCTCGATTCTTATGAGTTATCGCTATTTTCAATGGAATGTCACGAAATCTCGAAACGTAATGGCATAATAAAGTTTGATATATTGAAACTTACACCACTTATGAGCACATTTATGCAGATAATAAAATTAAACCATATTCATAAGTTTGATATCTTCATTCTCTATTCTTATGAGTTATCGCTATTTTCAATGGAATGTCAAGAAATCTCGAAACGTAATGGCATAATAAAGTTTGATATTTTGAAATTTACACCACTTATGAGCACATTTATCCCCATAATTCACTATGATGGGTTTGAACATTTCATGAACTCATTTCTTTCCTTCTCGAATCTTATGAGTTATCGCTATTTTCAATGGAAGGTCACGAAATCTCAAAAACGCAATGCTGTAATAAAGTTTTATTTATTGAAACTTACACCACTTATGAGCACTTTTATCCCCATAATTCACTTTGGTGGTTTTAAACATTTCATGAACTCTTTTACTTCCTTTTCTATTCTTATGAGTTATCGCTATTTTCAATGGAAGGTCACGAAATCTCGAAATGCAATGGCATAATAAAGTTTGATATATTGCAATTTACACCACTTATGAGCACATTTATCCTCATAATTCACTCTGGTGGTTTTGAACATTTCATGAACTCATTTCCTTCCTTCTCGATTCTTATGAGTTATCGCTATTTTCAATGGAATGTCACGAAATCTCGAAACGTAATGACATAATAAAGTTTGATATATCGAAACTTACACCACTTATGAGCACATTTATCCCCATAATTCACTTTGGTGGTTTTGAACATTCCAAGAACGCATTGCCCTCATTTCGATTCTTATGAGTTATCCCTATTTTCAATGGAAGGTCACGAAATCTCGAAAACGCAATGCCGTAATAAAGTTTGATTTATTGAAACTTACACCTCTTATGAGCACATTTATCCCCATAATTCACTCTGGTGGTTTTAAACATTTCATGAACTCATTTACTTCCTTTACTATTCTTATGAGTTATCGCTATTTTCAATGGAAGGTCACGAAATCTCGAAAATGCAATGGCATAATAAAGTTTTATATATTGCAATTTACACCACTTATGAGCACATTTATCCCCATAATTCACTCTGGTGGTTTTGAACATTTCATGAACTCATTTTCTTCGTTCTCGATTCTTATGAGTTATCAATATTTTCGATGGAAGGTCACGAAATCTCAAAAACGCAATGGCATAATAAAGTTTGATATATTGAAACTTACACCTCTTATGAGCTCATTTATCCCCATAACTCACTTTCGTATTTTTGAACATTTTATGAACTCATTTTTTTCGTTCTCGATTCCTATGAGTTATCGCTATTTTCAATGGAAGGTCAGAAAATCTCAAAACACAAAGGCATAATAAAGTTTGATATATTGAAACTTACACCAATTATGAACACATTTAGCCCCATAATTCACTTTGGTGGTTTTGAACATTTCATGAACTTATTTTCTTCCATCTCGATTCTTATGAGTTATTGCTATTTTCAATGGAATGTCACGAAATCTCGAAACGCAATGGCATAACAAAGTTTGATATATTGCAATTTACACCACTTAAGAGAACATTTATCCCCATAATTCACTCTGGTGGTTTTGAACATTTCATGAACTCATTTCCTTCCTTCTCGATTCTTATGAGTTATCACTATTTTCAATGGAATGTCACAAAATCTCGAAACGTAATGGCATAATAAAGTTTGATATATCGAAACTTACACCACTTATGAGCACATTTATCCCCAAAATTCACTCTGATGGGTTTGACCTTTTCCTGAACTCATTTCCTTCCTTCTCGAATCTTATGAGTTATCGCTATTTTAAATGGAATGTCACAAAATCTCGAAACGTAATGGCATAATATAGTTTCATATATTAAAACTTACACCTCTTATGAGCACATTTATCCCAATAACTCACTTTAGTATTTTTGAACATTTTATGAACTAATTTTCTTCGTTCTCGATTCCTATGAGTTATCGCTATTTTCAATGGAAGGTCACAAAATCTCAAAACACAAATTCATAATAAAGTTTGATATATTAAAACTTACACCACTTATTAGCACATTTATCCTCATAATTCACTTTGGTGGCTTTGAACATTCCAAGAACGCATTGCCCTCATTCTCGATTCTTATGAGTTATCGCTATTTTCAATGGAAGGTCACGAAATCTCGAAAACGCAATGGCGTATTAAAGTTTGATATATTGAAACTTACACCTCTTATGAGGACATTTATCCCCATAACTCACTTTAGTATTTTTGAACATTTTATGAGCTCATTTTCTTCGTTCTCGAGTCCTATGAGTTATCGCTATTTTCAATGGAAGGTCACGAAATCTCGAAAATGCAATGGCATAATAAAGTTTGATATATTGCAATTTACACCACTTATGAGCTCATTTATCCCCATAACTCACTTTAGTATTTTTGAACATTTTATGAACTCATTTTCTTCGTTCTCGATTCCTATGAGTTATCGCTATTTTCAATGGAAGGTCACAAAATCTCAAAACACAAAGGCATAATAAAGTTTGATATATTGAAACTTACACCAATTATGAGCACATTTAGCCCCATAATTCACTTTGGTGGTTTTGAACATTTCATGAACTTATTTTCTTCCATCTCGATTCTTATGAGTTATTGCTCTTTTCAATGGAATGTCACGAAATCTCGAAACGCAATGGCATAATAAAGTTTGATATATTGCAATTTACACCACTTAAGAGCACATTTATCCCCATAATTCACTCTGGTGGTTTTGAACATTTCATGAACTCATTTACTTCCTTCTCGATTCTTATGAGTTATCGCTATTTTCAATGGAAGGTCACAAAATCTCAAAACACAAAGGCATAATAAAGTTTGATATATTGAAATTTACACCACTTAAGAGCACATTTATCCCCATAATTCACTCTGGTGGTTTTGAACATTTCATGAACTCATTTACTTCCTTCTCGATTCTTATGAGTTATCGCTATTTTCAATGGAATGTCACGAAATCTCGAAACGTAATGGCATAATAAAGTTTGATATATTGAAACTTACACCACTTATGAGCACATTTATGCAGATAATAAAATTAAACCATATTCATAAGTTTGATATCTTCATTCTCTATTCTTATGAGTTATCGCTATTTTCAATGGAATGTCAAGAAATCTCGAAACGTAATGGCATAATAAAGTTTGATATTTTGAAATTTACACCACTTATGAGCACATTTATCCCCATAATTCACTATGATGGGTTTGAACATTTCATGAACTCATTTCTTTCCTTCTCGAATCTTATGAGTTATCGCTATTTTCAATGGAAGGTCACGAAATCTCAAAAACGCAATGCTGTAATAAAGTTTTATTTATTGAAACTTACACCACTTATGAGCACTTTTATCCCCATAATTCACTTTGGTGGTTTTAAACATTTCATGAACTCTTTTACTTCCTTTTCTATTCTTATGAGTTATCGCTATTTTCAATGGAAGGTCACGAAATCTCGAAATGCAATGGCATAATAAAGTTTGATATATTGCAATTTACACCACTTATGAGCACATTTATCCTCATAATTCACTCTGGTGGTTTTGAACATTTCATGAACTTATTTTCTTCGTTCTCGATTCTTATGAGTTATCAATATTTTCGATGGAAGGTCGCGAAATCTCAAAAACGCAATGGCATAATAAAGTTTGATATATTGAAACTTACACCTCTTATGAGCTCATTTATCCTCATAACTCACTTTAGTATTTTTGAACATTTTATGAACTCATTTTCTTCGTTCTCGATTCCTATGAGTTATCGCTATTTTCAATGGAAGGTCAGAAAATCTCAAAACACAAAGGCATAATAAAGTTTAATATATTGAAACTTACAACTCTTATGAGCTCATTTATCCCCATAACTCACTTTAGTATTTTTGAACATTTTATGAACTCATTTTCTTCGTTCTCGATTCCTATGAGTTATCGCTATTTTCAATGGAAGGTCACAAAATCTCAAAACACAAAGGCATAATAAAGTTTGATATATTGAAACTTACACCAATTATGAGCACATTTAGCCCCATAATTCACTTTGGTGGTTTTGAACATTTCATGAACTTATTTTCTTCCATCTCGATTCTTATGAGTTATTGCTATTTTCAATGGAATGTCACGAAATCTCGAAACGCAATGGCATAATAAAGTTTGATATATTGCAATTTACACCACTTAAGAGCACATTTATCCCATAATTCACTCTGGTGGTTTTGAACATTTCATGAACTCATTTACTTCCTTCTCGATTCTTATGAGTTATCGTTATTTTCAATGGAATGTCACGAAATCTCGAAACGTAATGGCATAATAAAGTTTGATATATTGAAACTTACACCACTTATGAGCACATTTATGCAGATAATAAAATTAAAGCATATTCATAAGTTTGATATCTTCATTCTCTATTCTTATGAGTTATCGCTATTTTCAATGGAAGGTCACAAAATCTCAAAACACAAATGCATAATAAAGTTTGATATATTGAAACTTACACCACTTATGAGCACATTTATCCTCATAATTCACTTTGGTGGTTTTGAACATTCCAAGAACGCATTGCCCTCATTCTCGATTCTTATGAGTTATCGCTATTTTCAATGGAAGGTCACAAAATCTCAAAACACAAATGCATAATAAAGTTTGATATATTGAAACTTACACCTCTTATGAGCACGTTTATCCCCATAACTCACTTTAGTATTTTTGAACATTTTATGAGCTCATTTTCTTCGTTCTCGATTCCTATGAGTTATCGCTATTTTCAATGGAAGGTCAAAAATTCTCAAAACACAAATGCATAATAAAGTTTGATATATTGAAACTTACACCAATTATGAACACATTTAGCCCCATAATTCACTTTGGTGGTTTTGAACATTTCATGAACTTATCTTCTTCCATCTCAATTCTTATGAGTTATTGCTATTTTCAATGGAATGTCAAGAAATCTCGAAACGCAATGGCATAATAAAGTTTGATATATTGCAATTTACACCACTTAAGAGCACTTTTATCCCCATAATTCACTCTGGTGGTTTTGAACATTTTATGAACTCATTTCCTTTCTTCTCGATTCTTATGAGTTATCGCTATTTTCAATGGAATGTCACAAAATCTCGAAACGTAATGGCATAATAAAGTTTGATATATCGAAACTTACACCACTTATGAGCACATTTATCCCCATAATTCATTTTGGTGGTTTTGAACATTCCAAGAACGCATTGCCCTCATTTTGATTCTTATGAGTTATCGCTATTTTCAAGGGAAGGTCACGAAATCTCAAAAACGCAATGCCGTAATAAAGTTTGATTTATTGAAACTTACACCTCTTATGAGCACATTTATCTCCATAATTCACTCTGGTGGTTTTGAACATTTCATGAACTCATTTTCTTCGTTCTCGATTCTTATGAGTTATCAATATTTTCGATGGAAGGTCACGAAATCTCAAAAACGCAATGGCATAATAAAGTTTGATATATTGAAACTAACACCTCTTATGAGCTTATTTATCCCCATAACTCACTTTCGTATTTTTGAACATTTTATGAACTCATTTTCTTCGTTCTCGATTCCTATGAGTTATCACTATTTTCAACGGAAGGTCACCAAATCTCGAAAATGCAATGGCATAATAAAGTTTGATATATTGCAATTTACACCACTTAAGAGCACATTTATCCCCATAATTCACTCTGGTGGTTTTGAACATTTCATGAACTCATTTCCTTCCTTCTCGATTCTTATGAGTTATCGCTATTTTCAATGGAATGTCACGAAATCTCGAAACGTAATGGCATAATAAAGTTTGATATATTGAAACTTACACCACTTATGAGCACATTTATCTCCATAACTCACTTTAGTATTTTTGAACATTTTATGAATTCATTTTCTTCGTTCTCGATTCCTATGAGTTCTCGCTATTTTCAATGGAAGGTCAGAAAATCTCAAAACACAAAGGCATAATAAAGTTTGATATATTGAAACTTACACCACTTATGAGCACATTTATCCTCATAATTCACTTTGGTGGTTTTGAACATTCCAAGAACGCATTGCCCTCATTCTCGATTCTTATGAGTTATCGCTATTTTCAATGGAAGGTCACGAAATCTCGAAAACGCAATGGCGTATTAAAGTTTGATTTATTGAAACTTACACCTCTTATGAGCACATTTATCTCCATAATTCACTTTAGTATTTTTGAACATTTTATGAGCTCATTTTCTTCGTTCTCGATTCCTATGAGTTATCGCTATTTTCAATGGAAGGTCAAAAATTCTCAAAACACAAATGCATAATAAAGTTTGATATATTGAAACTTACACCAATTATGAACACATTTAGCCCCATAATTCACTTTGGTGGTTTTGAACATTTCATGAACTTATCTTCTTCCATCTCAATTCTTATGAGTTATTGCTATTTTCAATGGAATATCAAGAAATCTCGAAACGCAATGGCATAATAAAGTTTGATATATTGCAATTTACACCACTTAAGAGCACATTTATCCCCATAATTCACTCTGGTGGTTTTGAACATTTCATGAACTCATTTCCTTCCTTCTCGATTCTTATGAGTTATCTCTATTTTCAATGGAATGTCACGAAATCTCGAAACGTAATGGCATAATAAAGTTTGATATATCGAAACTTACACCACTTATGAGCACATTTATCCCCATAATTCACTTTGGTGGTTTTGAACATTCCAAGAACGCATTGCCCTCATTTTGATTCTTATGAGTTATCGCTATTTTCAAGGGAAGGTCACGAAATCTCGAAAACGCAATGCCGTAATAAAGTTTGATTTATTGAAACTTACACCTCTTATGAGCACATTTATCTCCATAATTCACTCTGGTGGTTTTGAACATTTCATGAACTCATTTTCTTCGTTCTCGATTCTTATGAGTTATCAATATTTTCGATGGAAGGTCACGAAATCTCAAAAACGCAATGGCATAATAAAGTTTGATATATTGAAACTAACACCTCTTATGAGCTTATTTATCCCCATAACTCACTTTCGTATTTTTGAACATTTTATGAACTCATTTTCTTCGTTCTCGATTCCTATGAGTTATCACTATTTTCAACGGAAGGTCACCAAATCTCGAAAATGCAATGGCATAATAAAGTTTGATATATTGCAATTTACATCACTTATGAGAACATTTATCCCCATAATTCACTCTGGTGGTTTTGAACATTTCATGAACTCATTTCCTTCCTTCTCAATTCTTATGGGTTATCGCTATTTTCAATGGAATGTCACGAAATCTCGAAACGTAATGGCATAATAAAGTTTGATATATTG
Organism: Boechera divaricarpa; assembly: GCA_026770425.1. NCBI lineage: Eukaryota > Viridiplantae > Streptophyta > Magnoliopsida > Brassicales > Brassicaceae > Boechera > Boechera divaricarpa. The sequence goes on from JAMKOQ010000197.1 coordinate 8,932, forward strand.
AAACTTACACCACTTATGAGCACATTTATCTCCATAACTCACTTTAGTATTTTTGAACATTTTATGAATTCATTTTCTTCGTTCTCGATTCCTATGAGTTATCGCTATTTTCAATGGAAGGTCACAAAATCTCAAAACACAAATGCATAATAAAGTTTGATATATTGAAACTTACACCACTTATGAGCACATTTATCCTCATAATTCACTTTGGTGGTTTTGAACATTCCAAGAACGCATTGCCCTCATTCTCGATTCTTATGAGTTATCGCTATTTTCAATGGAAGGTCACGAAATCTCGAAAACGCAATGGCGTATTAAAGTTTGATATATTGAAACTTACACCTCTTATGAGCACGTTTATCCCCATAACTCACTTTAGTATTTTTGAACATTTTATGAGCTCATTTTCTTCGTTCTCGATTCCTATGAGTTATCGCTATTTTCAATGGAAGGTCAAAAATTCTCAAAACACAAATGCATAATAAAGTTTGATATATTGAAACTTACACCAATTATGAACACATTTAGCCCCATAATTCACTTTGGTGGTTTTGAACATTTCATGAACTTATCTTCTTCCATCTCAATTCTTATGAGTTATTGCTATTTTCAATGGAATGTCAAGAAATCTCGAAACGCAATGGCATAATAAAGTTTGATATATTGCAATTTACACCACTTAAGAGCACTTTTATCCCCATAATTCACTCTGGTGGTTTTGAACATTTCATGAACTCATTTCCTTCCTTCTCGATTCTTATGAGTTATCGCTATTTTCAATGGAATGTCACGAAATCTCGAAACGTAATGGCATAATAAAGTTTGATATATCGAAACTTACACCACTTATGAGCACATTTATCCCCATAATTCACTTTGGTGGTTTTGAACATTCCAAGAACGCATTGCCCTCATTTTGATTCTTATGAGTTATCGCTATTTTCAAGGGAAGGTCACGAAATCTCGAAAACGCAATACCGTAATAAAGTTTGATTTATTGAAACTTACACCTCTTATGAGCACATTTATCTCCATAATTCACTCTGGTGGTTTTGAACATTTCATGAACTCATTTTCTTCGTTCTCGATTCTTATGAGTTATCAATATTTTCGATGGAAGGTCACGAAATCTCAAAAACGCAATGGCATAATAAAGTTTGATATATTGAACTAACACCTCTTATGAGCTTATTTATCCCCATAACTCACTTTCGTATTTTTGAACATGTTATGAACTCATTTTCTTCGTTCTCGATTCCTATGAGTTATCACTATTTTCAACGGAAGGTCACCAAATCTCGAAAATGCAATGGCATAATAAAGTTTGATATATTGCAATTTACATCACTTATGAGCACATTTATCCCCATAATTCACTCTGGTGGTTTTGAACATTTCATGAACTCATTTCCTTCCTTCTCAATTCTTATGGGTTATCGCTATTTTCAATGGAATATCACGAAATCTCGAAACGTAATGGCATAATAAAGTTTGATATATTGAAACTTACACCACTTATGAGCACATTTATCTCCATAACTCACTTTAGTATTTTTGAACATTTTATGAATTCATTTTCTTCGTTCTCGATTCCTATGAGTTATCGCTATTTTCAATGGAAGGTCAGAAAATCTCAAAACACAAAGGCATAATAAAGTTTGATATATTGAAACTTACACCAATTATGAACACATTTAGCCCCATAATTCACTTTGGTGGTTTTGAACATTTCATGAACTTATTTTCTTCCATCTCGATTCTTATGAGTTATTGCTCTTTTCAATGGAATGTAATGAAATCTCGAAACGCAATGGCATAATAAAGTTTGATATATTGCAATTTACACCACTTAAGAGCACATTTATCCCCATAATTCACTCTGGTGGTTTTGAACATTTCATGAACTTATTTTCTTCGTTCTCGATTCTTATGAGTTATCAATATTTTCGATGGAAGGTCGCGAAATCTCAAAAACGCAATGGCATAATAAAGTTTGATATATTGAAACTTACACCTCTTATGAGCTCATTTATCCCCATAACTCACTTTAGTATTTTTGAACATTTTATGAACTCATTTTCTTCGTTCTCGATTCCTATGAGTTATCGCTATTTTCAATGGAAGGTCACAAAATCTCAAAACACAAAGGCATAATAAAGTTTGATATATTGCAATTTACACCACTTATGAGCACATTTATCCCCATAATTCACTCTGGTGGTTTTGAACATTTCATGAACTTATTTTCTTCGTTCTCGATTCTTATGAGTTATCAATATTTTCGATGGAAGGTCGCGAAATCTCAAAAACGCAATGGCATAATAAAGTTTGATATATTGAAACTTACACCTCTTATGAGCTCATTTATCCCCATAACTCACTTTAGTATTTTTGAACATTTTATGAACTCATTTTCTTCGTTCTCGATTCCTATGAGTTATCGCTATTTTCAATGGAAGGTCACAAAATCTCAAAACACAAAGGCATAATAAAGTTTGATATATTGAAACTTACACCAATTATGAGCACATTTAGCCCCATAATTCACTTTGGTGGTTTTGAACATTTCATGAACTCATTTTCTTCGTTCTCGATTCTTATGAGTTATCAATATTTTCGATGGAAGGTCACGAAATCTCAAAAACGCAATGGCATAATAAAGTTTGATATATTGAAACTTACACCTCTTATGATCTCATTTATCCCCATAACTCACTTTCGTATTTTTGAACATTTTATGAACTCATTTTCTTCGTTCTCGATTCCTATGAGTTATCGCTATTTTCAATGGAAGGTCAGAAAATCTCAAAACACAAAGACATAATAAAGTGTGATATATTGAAACTTACACCAATTATGAACACATTTAGCCCCATAATTCACTTTGGTGGTTTTGAACATTTCATGAACTTATTTTCTTCCATCTCGATTCTTATGAGTTATCGCTATTTTCAATGGAATGTCACGAAATCTCGAAACATAATGACATAATAAAGTTTGATATATCGAAACTTACACCACTTATGAGCACATTTATCCCCATAATTCACTTTGGTGGTTTTGAACATTCCAAGAACGCATTGCCCTCATTTCGATTCTTATGAGTTATCGCTATTTTCAATGGAAGGTCACGAAATCTCGAAAATGCAATGGCATAATAAAGTTTGATATATTGCAATTTACACCACTTATGAGCACATTTATCCCCATAATTCACTCTGGTGGTTTTGAACATTTCATGAACTTATTTTCTTCGTTCTCGATTCTTATGAGTTATCAATATTTTCGATGGAAGGTCGCGAAATCTCAAAAACGCAATGGCATAATAAAGTTTGATATATTGAAACTTACACCTCTTATGAGCTCATTTATCCCCATAACTCACTTTAGTATTTTTGAACATTTTATGAACTCATTTTCTTCGTTCTCGATTCCTATGAGTTATCGCTATTTTCAATGGAAGGTCACAAAATCTCAAAACACAAAGGCATAATAAAGTTTGATATATTGCAATTTACACCACTTATGAGCACATTTATCCCCATAATTCACTCTGGTCGTTTTGAACATTTCATGAACTCATTTTCTTCGTTCTCGATTCTTATGAGTTATCAATATTTTCGATGGAAGGTCACGAAATCTCAAAAACGCAATGGCATAATAAAGTTTGATATATTGAAACTTACACCTCTTATGAGCTCATTTATCCCCATAACTCACTTTCGTATTTTTGAACATTTTATGAACTCATTTTCTTCGTTCTCGATTCCTATGAGTTATCGCTATTTTCAATGGAAGGTCAGAAAATCTCAAAACACAAAGACATAATAAAGTGTGATATATTGAAACTTACACCAATTATGAACACATTTAGCCCCATAATTCACTTTGGTGGTTTTGAACATTTCATGAACTTATTTTCTTCCATCTCGATTCTTATGAGTTATTGCTCTTTTCAATGGAATGTCACGAAATCTCGAAACGCAATGGCATAATAAAGTTTGATATATTGCAATTTACACCACTTAAGAGCACATTTATCCCCATAATTCACTCTGGTGGTTTTGAACATTTCATGAACTCATTTACTTCCTTCTCGATTCTTATGAGTTATCGCTATTTTCAATGGAATGTCACGAAATCTCGAAACGTAATGGCATAATAAAGTTTGATATATCGAAACTTACACCACTTATGAGCACATTTATCCCCATAATTCACTTTGGTGGTTTTGAACATTCCAAGAACGCATTGCCCTCATTTCGATTCTTATGAGTTATCGCTATTTTCAATTGAAAAACGCAATGGCATAATAAAGTTTGATATATTGAAACTTACACCTCTTATGAGCTCATTTATCCCCATAACTCACTTTAGTATTTTTGAACATTTTATGAACTCATTTTCTTCGTTCTCGATTCTTATGAGTTATCAATATTTTCGATGGAAGGTCACGAAATCTCAAAAACGCAATGGCATAATAAAGTTTGATATATTGAAACTTACACCTCTTATGAGCTTATTTATCCCCATAACTCACTTTCGTATTTTTGAACATTTCATGAACTCATTTTCTTCGTTCTCGATTCTTATGAGTTACCAATATTTTCGATGGAAGGTCACGAAATCGCAAAAACGCAATGGCATAATAAAGTTTGATATATTGAAACTAACACCTCTTATGAGCACATTTATCCCCATAATTCACTCTGGTGGTTTTGAACATTTCATGAACTCATTTCCTTCCTTCTCGATTCTTATGAGTTATCGCTATTTTCAATGGAATGTCATGAAATCTCGAAACGTAATGGCATAATAAAGTTTGATATATTGAAACTTACAACTCTTATGAGCTCATTTATCCCCATAACTCACTTTAGTATTTTTGAACATTTTATGAACTCATTTTCTTCGTTCTCGATTCCGATGAGTTATCGCTATTTTCAATGGAAGGTCACAAAATCTCAAAACACAAAGGCATAATAAAGTTTGATATATTGAAACTTACACCAATTATGAGCACATTTAGCCCCATAATTCACTTTGGTGGTTTTGAACATTTCATGAACTTATTTTCTTCCATCTCGATTCTTATGAGTTATTGCTATTTTCAATGGAATGTCACGAAATCTCGAAACGCAATGGCATAACAAAGTTTGATATATTGCAATTTACACCACTTAAGAGAACATTTATCCCCATAATTCACTCTGGTGGTTTTGAACATTTCATGAACTCATTTCCTTCCTTCTCGATTCTTATGAGTTATCACTATTTTCAATGGAATGTCACAAAATCTCGAAACGTAATGGCATAATAAAGTTTGATATATCGAAACTTACACCACTTATGAGCACATTTATCCCCAAAATTCACTTTGGTGGTTTTGAACATTTCATGAACTTATTTTCTTCCATCTCGATTCTTATGAGTTATTGCTCTTTTCAATGGAATGTAACGAAATCTCGAAACGCAATGGCATAATAAAGTTTGATATATTGCAATTTGCACCACTTAAGAGCACATTTATCCCATAATTCACTCTGGTGGTTTTGAACATTTCATGAACTCATTTACTTCCTTCTCGATTCTTATGAGTTATCGCGATTTTCAATGGAAGGTCACAAAATCTCAAAACACAAAGGCATAATAAAGTTTGATATATTGAAACTTACACCAATTATGAGCACATTTAGCCCCATAATTCACTTTGGTGGTTTTGAACATTTCATGAACTTATTTTCTTCCATCTCGATTCTTATGAGTTATTGCTCTTTTCAATGGAATGTCACGAAATCTCGAAACGCAATGGCATAATAAAGTTTGATATATTGCAATTTACACCACTTATGAGCACATTTATCCCCATAATTCACTCTGGTGGTTTTGAACATTTCATGAACTCATTTTCTTCGTTCTCGATTCTTATGAGTTATCAATATTTTCGATGGAAGGTCACGAAATCTCAAAAACGCAATGGCATAATAAAGTTTGATATATTGAAACTTACACCTCTTATGAGCTCATTTATCCCCATAACTCACTTTCGTATTTTTGAACATTTTATGAACTCATTTTCTTCGTTCTCGATTCCTATGAGTTATCGCTATTTTCAATGGAAGGTCAGAAAATCTCAAAACACAAAGGCATAATAAAGTTTGATATATTGAAACTTACACCAATTATGAACACATTTAGCCCCATAATTCACTTTGGTGGTTTTGAACATTTCATGAACTTATTTTCTTCCATCTCGATTCTTATGAGTTATTGCTATTTTCAATGGAATGTCACGAAATCTCGAAACGCAATGGCATAATAAAGTTTGATATATTGCAATTTACACCACTTATGAGCACATTTATCCCCATAATTCACTCTGGTGGTTTTGAACATTTCATGAACTCATTTCCTTCCTTCTCGATTCTTATGAGTTATCGCTATTTTCTATGGAATGTCACGAAATCTCGAAAACGTAATGGCATAATAAAGTTTGATATATTGAAACTTACACCTCTTACGAGCACATTTATCCCCATAACTCACTTTACTATTTTTGAACATTTTATGAACTCATTTTCTTCATTCTCGATTCCTATGAGTTTTCGCTATTTTCAATGGAAGGTCACAAAATCTCAAAACACAAAGGCATAATAAAGTTTGATATATTGAAACTTACACCACTTATGAGCACATTTATCTCCATAACTCACTTTAGTATTTTTGAACATTTTATGAATTCATTTTCTTCGTTCTCGATTCCTATGAGTTCTCGCTATTTTCAATGGAAGGTCAGAAAATCTCAAAACACAAAGGCATAATAAAGTTTGATATATTGAAACTTACACCACTTATGAGCACATTTATCCTCATAATTCACTTTGGTGGTTTTGAACATTCCAAGAACGCATTGCCCTCATTCTCGATTCTTATGAGTTATCGCTATTTTCAATGGAAGGTCACGAAATCTCGAAAACGCAATGGCGTATTAAAGTTTGATTTATTGAAACTTACACCTCTTATGAGCACATTTATCTCCATAATTCACTCTGGTGGTTTTGAACATTTCATGAACTCATTTCCTTCCTTCTCGATTCTTATGAGTTATCGCTATTTTCAATGGAATGTCACGAAATCTCGAAACGTAATGGCATAATAAAGTTTGATATATTGAAACTTACACCACTTATGAGCACATTTATCTCCATAACTCACTTTAGTATTTTTGAACATTTTATGAATTCATTTTCTTCGTTCTCGATTCCTATGAGTTATCGCTATTTTCAATGGAAGGTCAGAAAATCTCAAAACACAAAGGCATAATAAAGTTTGATATATTGAAACTTACACCAATTATGAACACATTTAGCCCCATAATTCACTTTGGTGGTTTTGAACATTTCATGAACTTATTTTCTTCGTTCTCGATTCCTATGAGTTATCGCTATTTTCAATGGAAGGTCACAAAATCTCAAAACACAAAGGCATAATAAAGTTTGATATATTGAAACTTACACCAATTATGAGCACATTTAGCCCCATAATTCACTTTGGTGGTTTTGAACATTTCATGAACTTATTTTCTTCCATCTCGATTCTTATGAGTTATTGCTATTTTCAATGGAATGTCACGAAATCTCGAAACGCAATGGCATAATAAAGTTTGATATATTGCAATTTACACCACTTAAGAGCACATTTATCCCCATAATTCACTCTGGTGGTTTTGAACATTTCATGAACTCATTTCCTTCCTTCTCGATTCTTATGAGTTATCGCTATTTTCAATGGAATGTCACGAAATCTCGAAACGTAATGGCATAATAAAGTTTGATATATTGAAACTTACACCACTTATGAGCACATTTATGCAGATAATAAAATTAAACCATATTCATAAGTTTGATATCTTCATTCTCTATTCTTATGAGTTATCGCTATTTTCAATGGAATGTCAAGAAATCTCGAAACGTAATGGCATAATAAAGTTTGATATTTTGAAATTTACACCACTTATGAGCACATTTATCCCCATAATTCACTCTGATGGGTTTGAACATTTCATGAACTCATTTCTTTCCTTCTCGAATCTTATGAGTAATCGCTATTTTCAATGGAAGGTCACGAAATCTCGAAAACGCAATGCTGTAATAAAGGTTTATTTATTGAAACTTACACCACTTATGAGCACTTTTATCCCCATAATTCACTCTGGTGGTTTTAAACATTTCATGAACTCTTTTACTTCCTTTTCTATTCTTATGAGTTATCGCTATTTTCAATGGAAGGTCACGAAATCTCGAAAATGCAATGGCATAATAAAGTTTGATATATTGCAATTTACACATCTTATGAGCACATTTATCCCCATAATTCACTCTGGTGGTTTTGAACATTTCATGAACTTATTTTCTTCGTTCTCGATTCTTATGAGTTATCAATATTTTCGATGGAAGGTCGCGAAATCTCAAAAACGCAATGGCATAATAAAGTTTGATATATTGAAACTTACACCTCTTATGAGCTCATTTATCCCCATAACTCACTTTAGTATTTTTGAACATTTTATGAACTCATTTTCTTCGTTCTCGATTCCTATGAGTTATCGCTATTTTCAATGGAAGGTCAGAAAATCTCAAAACACAAAGGCATAATAAAGTTTGATATATTGAAACTTACAACTCTTATGAGCTCATTTATCCCCATAACTCACTTTAGTATTTTTGAACATTTTATGAACTCATTTTCTTCGTTCTCGATTCCTATGAGTTATCGCTATTTTCAATGGAAGGTCACAAAATCTCAAAACACAAAGGCATAATAAAGTTTGATATATTGAAACTTACACCAATTATGAGCACATTTAGCCCCATAATTCACTTTGGTGGTTTTGAACATTTCATGAACTTATTTTCTTCCATCTCGATTCTTATGAGTTATTGCTATTTTCAATGGAATGTCACGAAATCTCGAAACGCAATGGCATAATAAAGTTTGATATATTGCAATTTACACCACTTAAGAGCACATTTATCCCATAATTCACTCTGGTGGTTTTGAACATTTCATGAACTCATTTACTTCCTTCTCGATTCTTATGAGTTATCGTTATTTTCAATGGAATGTCACGAAATCTCGAAACGTAATGGCATAATAAAGTTTGATATATTGAAACTTACACCACTTATGAGCACATTTATGCAGATAATAAAATTAAAGCATATTCATAAGTTTGATATCTTCATTCTCTATTCTTATGAGTTATCGCTATTTTCAATGGAAGGTCACAAAATCTCAAAACACAAATGCATAATAAAGTTTGATATATTGAAACTTACACCACTTATGAGCACATTTATCCTCATAATTCACTTTGGTGGTTTTGAACATTCCAAGAACGCATTGCCCTCATTCTCGATTCTTATGAGTTATCGCTATTTTCAATGGAAGGTCACGAAATCTCGAAAACGCAATGGCGTATTAAAGTTTGATATATTGAAACTTACACCTCTTATGAGCACGTTTATCCCCATAACTCACTTTAGTATTTTTGAACATTTTATGAGCTCATTTTCTTCGTTCTCGATTCCTATGAGTTATCGCTATTTTCAATGGAAGGTCAAAAATTCTCAAAACACAAATGCATAATAAAGTTTGATATATTGAAACTTACACCAATTATGAACACATTTAGCCCCATAATTCACTTTGGTGGTTTTGAACATTTCATGAACTTATTTTCTTCCATCTCGATTCTTATGAGTTATTGCTATTTTCAATGGAATGTCACAAAATCTCGAAACGCAATGGCATAACAAAGTTTGATATATTGCAATTTACACCACTTAAGAGCACATTTATCCCCATAATTCACTCTGGTGGTTTTGAACATTTCATGAACTCATTTCCTTCCTTCTCGATTCTTATGAGTTATCACTATTTTCAATGGAATGTCACAAAATCTCGAAACGTAATGGCATAATAAAGTTTGATATATCGAAACTTACACCACTTATGAGCACATTTATCCCCAAAATTCACTCTGATGGGTTTGACCTTTTCATGAACTCATTTCCTTCCTTCTCGAATCTTATGAGTTATCGCTATTTTAAATGGAATGTCACAAAATCTCGAAACGTAATGGCATAATAAAGTTTCATATATTAAAACTTACACCTCTTATGAGCACATTTATCCCAATAACTCACTTTAGTATTTTTGAACATTTTATGAACTAATTTTCTTCGTTCTCGATTCCTATGAGTTATCGCTATTTTCAATGGAAGGTCACAAAATCTCAAAACACAAATTCATAATAAAGTTTGATATATTAAAACTTACACCACTTATTAGCACATTTATCCTCATAATTCACTTTGGTGGTTTTGAACATTCCAAGAACGCATTGCCCTCATTCTCGATTCTTATGAGTTATCGCTATTTTCAAGGGAAGGTCACGAAATCTCGAAAACGCAATGGCGTATTAAAGTTTGATATATTGAAACTTACACCTCTTATGAGGACATTTATCCCCATAACTCACTTTAGTATTTTTGAACATTTTATGAGCTCATTTTCTTCGTTCTCGAGTCCTATGAGTTATCGCTATTTTCAATGGAAGGTCACGAAATCTCGAAAATGCAATGGCATAATAAGGTTTGATATATTGCAATTTACACCACTTATGAGCTCATTTATCCCCATAACTCACTTTAGTATTTTTGAACATTTTATGAACTCATTTTCTTCGTTCTCGATTCCTATGAGTTATCGCTATTTTCAATGGAAAGTCACAAAATCTCAAAACACAAAGGCATAATAAAGTTTTATATATTGAAACTTACACCAATTATGAGCACATTTAGCCCCATAATTCACTTTGGTGGTTTTGAACATTTCATGAACTTATTTTCTTCCATCTCGATTCTTATGAGTTATTGCTATTTTCAATGGAATGTCACGAAATCTCGAAACGCAATGGCATAATAAAGTTTGATATATTGCAATTTACACCACTTAAGAGCACATTTATCCCATAATTCACTCTGGTGGTTTTGAACATTTCATGAAGTCATTTACTTCCTTCTCGATTCTTATGAGTTATCGTTATTTTCAATGGAATGTCACGAAATCTCGAAACGTAATGGCATAATAAAGTTTGATATATTGAAACTTACACCACTTATGAGCACATTTATGCAGATAATTCACTCTGGTGGTTTTGAAGCATATTCATAAGTTTGATATCTTCATTCTCTATTCTTATGAGTTATCGCTATTTTCAATGGAAGGTCACAAAATCTCAAAACACAAATGCATAATAAAGTTTGATATATTGAAACTTACACCACTTATGAGCACATTTATCCTCATAATTCACTTTGGTGGTTGTTAAGATTAGAGTCGCGCAGTGAAATAATTTAGGTTTCGTATGAGGTAGCGTCATTTTCAATGGAAGGTCACGAAATCTCAAAAACGCAATGGCGTATTAAAGTTTGATATATTGAAACTTACACCTCTTATGAGCACGTTTATCCCCATAACTCACTTTAGTATTTTTGAACATTTTATGAGCTCATTTTCTTCGTTCTCGATTCCTATGAGTTATCGCTATTTTCAATGGAAGGTCAAAAATTCTCAAAACACAAATGCATAATAAAGTTTGATATATTGAAACTTACACCAATTATGAACACATTTAGCCCCATAATTCACTTTGGTGGTTTTGAACATTTCATGAACTTATTTTCTTCCATCTCGATTCTTATGAGTTATTGCTATTTTCAATGGAATGTCACAAAATCTCGAAACGCAATGGCATAACAAAGTTTGATATATTGCAATTTACACCACTTAAGAGCACATTTATCCCCATAATTCACTCTGGTGGTTTTGAACATTTCATGAACTCATTTCCTTCCTTCTCGATTCTTATGAGTTATCACTATTTTCAATGGAATGTCACAAAATCTCGAAACGTAATGGCATAATAAAGTTTGATATATCGAAACTTACACCACTTATGAGCACATTTATCCCCAAAATTCACTCTGATGGGTTTGACCTTTTCATGAACTCATTTCCTTCCTTCTCGAATCTTATGAGTTATCGCTATTTTAAATGGAATGTCACAAAATCTCGAAACGTAATGGCATAATAAAGTTTCATATATTAAAACTTACACCTCTTATGAGCACATTTATCCCAATAACTCACTTTAGTATTTTTGAACATTTTATGAACTAATTTTCTTCGTTCTCGATTCCTATGAGTTATCGCTATTTTCAATGGAAGGTCACAAAATCTCAAAACACAAATTCATAATAAAGTTTGATATATTAAAACTTACACCACTTATTAGCACATTTATCCTCATAATTCACTTTGGTGGTTTTGAACATTCCAAGAACGCATTGCCCTCATTCTCGATTCTTATGAGTTATCGCTATTTTCAATGGAAGGTCACGAAATCTCGAAAACGCAATGGCGTATTAAAGTTTGATATATTGAAACTTACACCTCTTATGAGGACATTTATCCCCATAACTCACTTTAGTATTTTTGAACATTTTATGAGCTCATTTTCTTCGTTCTCGAGTCCTATGAGTTATCGCTATTTTCAATGGAAGGTCACGAAATCTCGAAAATGCAATGGCATAATAAAGTTTGATATATTGCAATTTACACCACTTATGAGCTCATTTATCCCCATAACTCACTTTAGTATTTTTGAACATTTTATGAACTCATTTTCTTCGTTCTCGATTCCTATGAGTTATCGCTATTTTCAATGGAAGGTCACAAAATCTCAAAACACAAAGGCATAATAAAGTTTTATATATTGAAACTTACACCAATTATGAGCACATTTAGCCCCATAATTCACTTTGGTGGTTTTGAACATTTCATGAACTTATTTTCTTCCATCTCGATTCTTATGAGTTATTGCTCTTTTCAATGGAATGTCACGAAATCTCGAAACGCAATGGCATAATAAAGTTTGATATATTGCAATTTACACCACTTAAGAGCACATTTATCCCCATAATTCACTCTGGTGGTTTTGAACATTTCATGAACTCATTTACTTCCTTCTCGATTCTTATGAGTTATCGCTATTTTCAATGGAATGTCACGAAATCTCGAAACGTAATGGCATAATAAAGTTTGATATATTGAAACTTACACCACTTATGAGCACATTTATGCAGATAATAAAATTAAACCATATTCATAAGTTTGATATCTTCATTCTCTATTCTTATGAGTTATCGCTATTTTCAATGGAATGTCAAGAAATCTCGAAACGTAATGGCATAATAAAGTTTGATATTTTGAAATTTACACCACTTATGAGCACATTTATCCCCATAATTCACTATGATGGGTTTGAACATTTCATGAACTCATTTCTTTCCTTCTCGAATCTTATGAGTTATCGCTATTTTCAATGGAAGGTCACGAAATCTCAAAAACGCAATGCTGTAATAAAGTTTTATTTATTGAAACTTACACCACTTATGAGCACTTTTATCCCCATAATTCACTCTGGTGGTTTTAAACATTTCATGAACTCTTTTACTTCCTTTTCTATTCTTATGAGTTATCGCTATTTTCAATGGAAGGTCACGAAATCTCGAAATGCAATGGCATAATAAAGTTTGATATATTGCAATTTACACCACTTATGAGCACATTTATCCTCATAATTCACTCTGGTGGTTTTGAACATTTCATGAACTTATTTTCTTCGTTCTCGATTCTTATGAGTTATCAATATTTTCGATGGAAGGTCGCGAAATCTCAAAAACGCAATGGCATAATAAAGTTTGATATATTGAAACTTACACCTCTTATGAGCTCATTTATCCCCATAACTCACTTTAGTATTTTTGAACATTTTATGAACTCATTTTCTTCGTTCTCGATTCCTATGAGTTATCGCTATTTTCAATGGAAGGTCAAAAAATCTCAAAACACAAAGGCATAATAAAGTTTGATATATTGAAACTTACAACTCTTATGAGCTCATTTATCCCCATAACTCACTTTAGTATTTTTGAACATTTTATGAACTCATTTTCTTCGTTCTCGATTCCTATGAGTTATCGCTATTTTCAATGGAAGGTCACAAAATCTCAAAACACAAAGGCATAATAAAGTTTGATATATTGAAACTTACACCAATTATGAACACATTTAGCCCCATAATTCACTTTGGTGGTTTTGAACATTTCATGAACTTATTTTCTTCCATCTCGATTCTTATGAGTTATTGCTATTTTCAATGGAATGTCACGAAATCTCCAAACGCAATGGCATAATAAAGTTTGATATATTGCAATTTACACCACTTAAGAGCACATTTATCCCATAATTCACTCTGGTGGTTTTGAACATTTCATGAACTCATTTACTTCCTTCTCGATTCTTATGAGTTATCGTTATTTTCAATGGAATGTCACGAAATCTCGAAACGTAATGGCATAATAAAGTTTGATATATTGAAACTTACACCACTTATGAGCACATTTATGCAGATAATAAAATTAAAGCATATTCATAAGTTTGATATCTTCATTCTCTATTCTTATGAGTTATCGCTATTTTCAATGGAAGGTCACAAAATCTCAAAACACAAATGCATAATAAAGTTTGATATATTGAAACTTACACCACTTATGAGCACATTTATCCTCATAATTCACTTTGGTGGTTTTGAACATTCCAAGAACGCATTGCCCTCATTCTCGATTCTTATGAGTTATCGCTATTTTCAATGGAAGGTCACGAAATCTCAAAAACGCAATGGCGTATTAAAGTTTGATATATTGAAACTTACACCTCTTATGAGCACGTTTATCCCCATAACTCACTTTAGTATTTTTGAACATTTTATGAGCTCATTTTCTTCGTTCTCGATTCCTATGAGTTATCGCTATTTTCAATGGAAGGTCAGAAAATCTCAAAACACAAAGGCATAATAAAGTTTGATATATTGAAACTTACAACTCTTATGAGCTCATTTATCCCCATAACTCACTTTAGTATTTTTGAACATTTTATGAACTCATTTTCTTCGTTCTCGATTCCTATGAGATATCGCTATTTTCAATGGAAGGTCACAAAATCTCAAAACACAAAGGCATAATAAAGTTTGATATATTGAAACTTACACCAATTATGAACACATTTAGCCCCATAATTCACTTTGGTGGTTTTGAACATTTCATGAACTTATTTTCTTCCATCTCGATTCTTATGAGTTATTGCTATTTTCAATGGAATGTCACGAAATCTCCAAACGCAATGGCATAATAAAGTTTGATATATTGCAATTTACACCACTTAAGAGCACATTTATCCCATAATTCACTCTGGTGGTTTTGAACATTTCATGAACTCATTTACTTCCTTCTCGATTCTTATGAGTTATCGTTATTTTCAATGGAATGTCACGAAATCTCGAAACGTAATGGCATAATAAAGTTTGATATATTGAAACTTACACCACTTATGAGCACATTTATGCAGATAATAAAATTAAAGCATATTCATAAGTTTGATATCTTCATTCTCTATTCTTATGAGTTATCGCTATTTTCAATGGAAGGTCACAAAATCTCAAAACACAAATGCATAATAAAGTTTGATATATTGAAACTTACACCACTTATGAGCACATTTATCCTCATAATTCACTTTGGTGGTTTTGAACATTCCAAGAACGCATTGCCCTCATTCTCGATTCTTATGAGTTATCGCTATTTTCAATGGAAGGTCAACAAAACTCGAAAACGCAATGGCGTATTAAAGTTTGATATATTGAAACTTACACCTCTTATGAGCACGTTTATCCCCATAACTCACTTTAGTATTTTTGAACATT
Source organism: Boechera divaricarpa (assembly GCA_026770425.1). NCBI lineage: Eukaryota > Viridiplantae > Streptophyta > Magnoliopsida > Brassicales > Brassicaceae > Boechera > Boechera divaricarpa. The sequence continues at coordinate 24,824 of JAMKOQ010000197.1, forward strand.
TTATGAGCTCATTTTCTTCGTTCTCGATTCCTATGAGTTATCGCTATTTTCAATGGAAGGTCAAAAATTCTCAAAACACAAATGCATAATAAAGTTTGATATATTGAAACTTACACCAATTATGAACACATTTAGCCCCATAATTCACTTTGGTGGTTTTGAACATTTCATGAACTTATCTTCTTCCATCTCAATTCTTATGAGTTATTGTTATTTTCAATGGAATGTCAAGAAATCTCGAAACGCAATGGCATAATAAAGTTTTATATATTGCAATGTACACCACTTAAGAGCACTTTTATCCCCATAATTCACTCTGGTGGTTTTGAACATTTCATGAACTCATTTCCTTCCTTCTCGATTCTTATGAGTTATCGCTATTTTCAATGGAATGTCATGAAATCTCGAAACGTAATGGCATAATAAAGTTTGATATATCGAAACTTACACCACTTATGAGCTTATTTATCCCCATAACTCACTTTCGTATTTTTGAACATTTTATGAACTCATTTTCTTCGTTCTCGATTCCTATGAGTTATCACTATTTTCAACGGAAGGTCACCAAATCTCGAAAATGCAATGGCATAATAAAGTTTGATATATTGCAATTTACATCACTTATGAGCACATTTATCCCCATAATTCACTCTGGTGGTTTTGAACATTTCATGAACTCATTTCCTTCCTTCTCAATTCTTATGGGTTATCGCTATTTTCAATGGAATATCACGAAATCTCGAAACGTAATGGCATAATAAAGTTTGATATATTGAAACTTACACCACTTATGAGCACATTTATCTCCATAACTCACTTTAGTATTTTTGAACATTTTATGAATTCATTTTCTTCGTTCTCGATTCCTATGAGTTATCGCTATTTTCAATGGAAGGTCAGAAAATCTCAAAACACAAAGGCATAATAAAGTTTGATATATTGAAACTTACACCAATTATGAACACATTTAGCCCCATAATTCACTTTGGTGGTTTTGAACATTTCATGAACTTATTTTCTTCCATCTCGATTCTTATGAGTTATTGCTCTTTTCAATGGAATGTAACGAAATCTCGAAACGCAATGGCATAATAAAGTTTGATATATTGCAATTTACACCACTTAAGAGCACATTTATCCCCATAATTCACTCTGGTGGTTTTGAACATTTCATGAACTCATTTCCTTCCTTCTCGATTCTTATGAGTTATCGCTATTTTCAATGGAATGTCACGAAATCTCGAAACGTAATGGCATAATAAAGTTTGATATATCGAAACTTACACCACTTATGAGCACATTTATCCCCATAATTCACTTTGGTGGTTTTGAACATTCCAAGAACGCATTGCCCTCATTTCGATTCTTATGAGTTATCGCTATTTTCAATGGAAGGTCACGAAATCTCGAAAATGCAATGGCATAATAAAGTTTGATATATTGCAATTTACACCACTTATGAGCACATTTATCCCCATAATTCACTCTGGTGGTTTTGAACATTTCATGAACTTATTTTCTTCGTTCTCGATTCTTATGAGTTATCAATATTTTCGATGGAAGGTCGCGAAATCTCAAAAACGCAATGGCATAATAAAGTTTGATATATTGAAACTTACACCTCTTATGAGCTCATTTATCCCCATAACTCACTTTAGTATTTTTGAACATTTTATGAACTCATTTTCTTCGTTCTCGATTCCTATGAGTTATCGCTATTTTCAATGGAAGGTCAGAAAATCTCAAAACACAAAGGCATAATAAAGTTTGATATATTGAAACTTACAACTCTTATGAGCTCATTTATCCCCATAACTCACTTTAGTATTTTTGAACATTTTATGAACTCATTTTCTTCGTTCTCGATTCCTATGAGTTATCACTCTTTTCAATGGAAGGTCACAAAATCTCAAAACACAAAGGCATAATAAAGTTTGATATATTGAAACTTACACCAATTATGAGCACATTTAGCCCCATAATTCACTTTGGTGGTTTTGAACATTTCATGAACTTATTTTCTTCCATCTCGATTCTTATGAGTTATTGCTATTTTCAATAGAATGTCACGAAATCTCGAAACGCAATGGCATAATAAAGTTTGATATATTGCAATTTACACCACTTAAGAGCACATTTATCCCATAATTCACTCTGGTGGTTTTGAACATTTCATGAACTCATTTACTTCCTTCTCGATTCTTATGAGTTATCGCTATTTTCAATGGAATGTCACGAAATCTCGAAACGTAATGGCATAATAAAGTTTGATATATTCAAAACTTACACCACTTATGAGCACATTTATGCAGATAATAAAATTAAAGCATATTCATAACTTTGATATCTTCATTCTCTATTCTTATGAGTTATCGCTATTTTCAATGGAAGGTCACAAAATCTCAAAACACAAATGCATAATAAAGTTTGATATATTGAAACTTACACCACTTATGAGCACATTTATCCTCATAATTCACTTTGGTGGTTTTGAACATTCCAAGAACGCATTGCCCTCATTCTCGATTCTTATGAGTTATCGCTATTTTCAATGGAAGGTCACGAAATCTCGAAAACGCAATGTGGTATTAAAGTTTGATATATTGAAACTTACACCTCTTATGAGCACGTTTATCCCCATAACTCACTTTAGTATTTTTGAACATTTTATGAGCTCATTTTCTTCGTTCTCGATTCCTATGAGTTATCGCTATTTTCAATGGAAGGTCAAAAATTCTCAAAACACAAATGCATAATAAAGTTTGATATATTGAAACTTACACCAATTATGAACACATTTATCTCCATAATTCACTCTGGTGGTTTTGAACATTTCATGAACTCATTTTCTTCGTTCTCGATTCTTATGAGTTATCAATATTTTCGATGGAAGGTCGCGAAATCTCAAAAACGCAATGGCATAATAAAGTTTGATATATTGAAACTAACACCTCTTATGAGCTTATTTATCCCCATAACTCACTTTCGTATTTTTGAACATTTTATGAACTTATTTTCTTCGTTCTCGATTCCTATGAGTTATCGGTATTTTCAATGGAAGGTCAGAAAATCTCAAAACACAAAGGCATAATAAAGTTTGATATATTGAAACTTACACCACTTATGAGCACATTTATCCTCATAATTCACTTTGGTGGTTTTGAACATTCCAAGAACGCATTGCCCTCATTCTCTATTCTTATGAGTTATCGCTATTTTCAATGGAAGGTCACGAAATCTCGAAAACGCAATGGCGTATTAAAGTTTGATATATTGAAACATACACCTCTTATGAGCACGTTTATCCCCATAACTCACTTTAGTATTTTTGAACATTTTATGAGCTCATTTTCTTCGTTCTCGATTCCTATGAGTTATCGCTATTTTCAATGGAAGGTCAAAAATTCTCAAAACATTAATGCATAATAAAGTTTGATATATTGAAACTTACACCAATTATGAACACATTTAGCCCCATAATTCACTTTGGTGGTTTTGAACATTTCATGAACTTATCTTCTTCCATCTCAATTCTTATGAGTTATTGCTATTTTCAATGGAATGTCAAGAAATCTCGAAACGCAATGGCATAATAAAGTTTGATATATTGCAATTTACACCACTTAAGAGCACTTTTATCCCCATAATTCACTCTGGTGGTTTTGAACATTTCATGAACTCATTTACTTCCTTCTCGATTCTTATGAGTTATCGCTATTTTCAATGGAATGTCACGAAATCTCGAAACGTAATGGCATAATAAAGTTTGATATATTGAAACTTACACCACTTATGAGCACATTTATGCAGATAATAAAATTACAGCATATTCATAACTTTGATATCTTCATTCTCTATTCTTATGAGTTATCGCTATTTTCAATGGAAGGTCACAAAATCTCAAAACACAAATGCATAATAAAGTTTGATATATTGAAACTTACACCACTTATGAGAACATTTATCCTCATAATTCACTTTGGTGGTTTTGAACATTCCAAGAACGCATTGCCCTCATTCTCGATTCTTATGAGTTATCGCTATTTTCAATGGAAGGTCACGAAATCTCGAAAACGCAATGTGGTATTAAAGTTTGATATATTGAAACTTACACCTCTTATGAGCACGTTTATCCCCATAACTCACTTTAGTATTTTTGAACATTTTATGAGCTCATTTTCTTCGTTCTCGATTCCTATGAGTTATCGCTATTTTCAATGGAAGGTCAAAAATTCTCAAAACACAAATGCATAATAAAGTTTGATATATTGAAACTTACACCAATTATGAACACATTTATCTCCATAATTCACTCTGGTGGTTTTGAACATTTCATGAACTCATTTTCTTCGTTCTCGATTCTTATGAGTTATCAATATTTTCGATGGAAGGTCACGAAATCTCAAAAACGCAATGGCATAATAAAGTTTGATATATTGAAACTAACACCTCTTATGAGCTTATTTATCCCCATAACTCACTTTCGTATTTTTGAACATTTTATGAACTCATTTTCTTCGTTCTCGATTCCTATGAGTTATCACTATTTTCAACGGAAGGTCACCAAATCTCGAAAATGCAATGGCATAATAAAGTTTGATATATTGCAATTTACATCACTTATGAGCACATTTATCCCCATAATTCACTCTGGTGGTTTTGAACATTTCATGAACTCATTTCCTTCCTTCTCAATTCTTATGGGTTATCGCTATTTTCAATGGAATATCACGAAATCTCGAAACGTAATGGCATAATAAAGTTTGATATATTGAAACTTACACCACTTATGAGCACATTTATCTCCATAACTCACTTTAGTATTTTTGAACATTTTATGAATTCATTTTCTTCGTTCTCGATTCCTATGAGTTATCGCTATTTTCAATGGAAGGTCACAAAATCTCAAAACACAAAGGCATAATAAAGTTTGATATATTGAAACTTACACCAATTATGAACACATTTAGCCCCATAATTCACTTTGGTGGTTTTGAACATTTCATGAACTTATTTTCTTCCATCTCGATTCTTATGAGTTATTGCTCTTTTCAATGGAATGTCACGAAATCTCGAAACGCAATGGCATAATAAAGTTTGATATATTGCAATTTACACCACTTAAGAGCACATTTATCCCCATAATTCACTCTGGTGGTTTTGAACATTTCATGAACTCATTTCCTTCCTTCTCGATTCTTATGAGTTATCGCTATTTTCAATGGAATGTCACGAAATCTCAAAACGTAATGGCATAATAAAGTTTGATATATCGAAACTTACACCACTTATGAGCACATTTATCCCCATAATTCACTTTGGTGGTTTTGAACATTCCAAGAACGCATTGCCCTCATTTCGATTCTTATGAGTTATCGCTATTTTCAATGGAAGGTCACGAAATCTCGAAAATGCAATGGCATAATAAAGTTTGATATATTGCAATTTACACCACTTATGAGCACATTTATCCCCATAATTCACTCTGGTGGTTTTGAACATTTCATGAACTTATTTTCTTCGTTCTCGATTCTTATGAGTTATCAATATTTTCGATGGAAGGTCGCGAAATCTCAAAAACGCAATGGCATAATAAAGTTTGATATATTGAAACTTACACCTCTTATGAGCTCATTTATCCCCATAACTCACTTTAGTATTTTTGAACATTTTATGAACTCATTTTCTTCGTTCTCGATTCCTATGAGTTATCGCTATTTTCAATGGAAGGTCAGAAAATCTCAAAACACAAAGGCATAATAAAGTTTGATATATTGAAACTTACAACTCTTATGAGCTCATTTATCCCCATAACTAACTTTAGTATTTTTGAACATTTTATGAACTCATTTTCTTCGTTCTCGATTCCTATGAGTTATCGCTATTTTCAATGGAAGGTCACAAAATCTCAAATCACAAAGGCATAATAAAGTTTGATATATTGAAACTTACACCAATTATGAGCACATTTAGCCCCATAATTCACTTTGGTGGTTTTGAACATTTCATGAACTTATTTTCTTCCATCTCGATTCTTATGAGTTATTGCTATTTTCAATAGAATGTCACGAAATCTCGAAACACAATGGCATAATAAAGTTTGATATATTGCAATTTACACCACTTAAGAGCACATTTATCCCATAATTCACTCTGGTGGTTTTGAACATTTCATGAACTCATTTACTTCCTTCTCAATTCTTATGAGTTATCGCTATTTTCAATGGAATGTCACGAAATCTCGAAACGTAATGGCATAATAAAGTTTGATATATTGAAACTTACACGACTTATGAGCACATTTATGCAGATAATAAAATTAAAGCATATTCATAAGTTTGATATCTTCATTCTCTATTCTTATGAGTTATCGCTATTTTCAATGGAAGGTCACAAAATCTCAAAACACAAATGCATAATAAAGTTTGATATATTGAAACTTACACCACTTATGAGCACATTTATCCTCATAATTCACTTTGGTGGTTTTGAACATTCCAAGAACGCATTGCCCTCATTCTCGATTCTTATGAGTTATCGCTATTTTCAATGGAAGGTCACGAAATCTCGAAAACGCAATGTGGTATTAAAGTTTGATATATTGAAACTTACACCTCTTATGAGCACGTTTATCCCCATAACTCACTTTAGTATTTTTGAACATTTTATGAGCTCATTTTCTTCGTTCTCGATTCCTATGAGTTATCGCTATTTTCAATGGAAGGTCAAAAATTCTCAAAACACAAATGCATAATAAAGTTTGATATATTGAAACTTACACCAATTATGAACACATTTAGCCCCATAATTCACTTTGGTGGTTTTGAACATTTCATGAACTTATCTTCTTCCATCTCAATTCTTATGAGTTATTGCTATTTTCAATGGAATGTCAAGAAATCTCGAAACGCAATGGCATAATAAAGTTTGATATATTGCAATTTACACCACTTAAGAGCACATTTATCCCCATAATTCACTCTGGTGGTTTTGAACATTTCATGAACTCATTTCCTTCCTTCTCGATTCTTATGAGTTATCGCTATTTTCAATGGAATGTCACGAAATCTCGAAACGTAATGGCATAATAAAGTTTGATATATCGAAACTTAGACCACTTATGAGCACATTTATCCCCATAATTCACTTTGGTGGTTTTGAACATTCCAAGAACGCATTGCCCTCATTTTGATTCTTATGAGTTATCGCTATTTTCAAGGGAAGGTCACGAAATCTCAAAAACGCAATGCCGTAATAAAGTTTGATTTATTGAAACTTACACCTCTTATGAGCACATTTATCTCCATAATTCACTCTGGTGGTTTTGAACATTTCATGAACTCATTTTCTTCGTTCTCGATTCTTATGAGTTATCAATATTTTCGATGGAAGGTCACGAAATCTCAAAAACGCAATGGCATAATAAAGTTTGATATATTGAAACTTACACCTCTTATGAGCTCATTTATCCCCATAACTCACTTTAGTATTTTTGAACATTTTATGAACTCATTTTCTTCGTTCTCGATTCTTATGAGTTATCAATATTTTCGATGGAAGGTCACGAAATCTCAAAAACGCAATGGCATAATAAAGTTTGATATATTGAAACTTACACCTCTTATGAGCTTATTTATCCCCATAACTCACTTTCGTATTTTTGAACATTTTATGAACTCATTTTCTTCGTTCTCGATTCCTATGAGTTATCGCTATTTTCAATGGAAGGTCAGAAAATCTCAAACATAAAGGCATAATAAAGTTTGATATATTGAAACTTACACCAATTATGAACACATTTAGCCCCATAATTCACTTTGGTGGATTTGAACATTTCATGAACTTATTTTCTTCCATCTCGATTCTTATGAGTTATTGCTATTTTCAATGGAATGTCACGAAATCTCAAAATGTAATGGCATAATAAAGTTTGATATATTGTAATTTACACCACTTAAGAGCACTTTTATCCCCATAATTCACTGTGGTGGTTTTGAACATTTCATGAACTCATTTCCTTCCTTCTCGATTCTTATGAGTTATCGCTATTTTCAATGGAATGTCACGAAATCTCGAAACGTAATGGCATAATAAAGTTTGATATATTGAAACTTACACCACTTATGAGCACATTTATCCTCATAACTCACTTTGGTGTTTTTGAACATTCCATGAACGCATTGTCTTAATTCTCGATTCTTATGAGTTATCGCTATTTTCAATGGAAGGTCACAAATCTCAAAACACAAATGCATAATAAAGTTTGATATATTGAAACTTACACCACTTATGAGCACATTTATCCTCATAATTCACTTTGGTGGTTTTGAACATTTCATGAACTTATTTTCTTAATTCTCTCTGCTTATGATTTATCGCTATTTGCATGGGAAGGTCACGAATTGTCGAAAAAGCAATGAAAAATTAAAGTTTGATATATTGAAACTTACACCTCTTATGAGCACATTTATCCCCATAACTCACTTTAGTATTTTTGAACATTTTATGAGCTCATTTTCTTCGTTCTCGATTCCTATGAGTTATCGCTATTTTCAATGGAAGGTCACAAATCTCAAAACACAAATGCATAATAAAGTGTGATATATTGAAACTTACACCAATTATGAACACATTTAGCCCCATAATTCACTTTGGTGGTTTTGAACATTTCATGACCTTATTTTCTTCCATCTCGATTCTTATGAGTTATTGCTATTTTCAATGGAATGACACGAAATCTCAAAACGCAATGGCATAATAAAGTTTGATATATTGCAATTTACACCACTTATGAGCACATTTATCTCCATAACTCACTTTAGTATTTTTGAACATTTTATGAATTCATTTTCTTCGTTCTCGATTCCTATGAGTTCTCGCTATTTTCAATGGAAGGTCAGAAAATCTCAAAACACAAAGGCATAATAAAGTTTGATATATTGAAACTTACACCACTTATGAGCACATTTATCCTCATAATTCACTTTGGTGGTTTTGAACATTCCAAGAACGCATTGCCCTCATTCTCGATTCTTATGAGTTATCGCTATTTTCAATGGAAGGTCACGAAATCTCGAAAACGCAATGGCGTATTAAAGTTTGATTTATTGAAACTTACACCTCTTATGAGCACATTTATCTCCATAATTCACTCTGGTGGTTTTGAACATTTCATGAACTCATTTTCTTCGTTCTCGATTCTTATGAGTTATCAATATTTTCGATGGAAGGTCACGAAATCTCAAAAACGCAATGGCATAATAAAGTTTGATATATTGAAACTAACACCTCTTATGAGCTTATTTATCCCCATAACTCACTTTCGTATTTTTGAACATTTCATGAACTCATTTCCTTCCTTCTCAATTCTTATGGGTTATCGCTATTTTCAATGGAATGTCACGAAATCTCGAAACGTAATGGCATAATAAAGTTTGATATATTGAAACTTACACCACTTATGAGCACATTTATCTCCATAACTCACTTTAGTATTTTTGAACATTTTATGAATTCACTTTCTTCGTTCTCGATTCCTATGAGTTATCGCTATTTTCAATGGAAGGTCAGAAAATCTCAAAACACAAAGGCATAATAAAGTTTGATATATTGAAACTTACACCAATTATGAACACATTTAGCCCCATAATTCACTTTGGTGGTTTTGAACATTTCATGAACTTATCTTCTTCCATCTCAATTCTTATGAGTTATTGCTATTTTCAATGGAATGTCAAGAAATCTCGAAACGCAATGGCATAATAAAGTTTGATATATTGCAATTTACACCACTTAAGAGCACATGTATCCCCATAATTCACTCTGGTGGTTTTGAACATTTCATGAACTCATTTCCTTCCTTCTCGATTCTTGTGAGTTATCGCTATTTTCAATGGAATGTCACGAAATCTCGAAACGTAATGGCATAATAAAGTTTGATATATCGAAACTTACACCACGTATGAGCACATTTATCCCCATAATTCACTTTGGTGGTTTTGAACATTCCAAGAACGCATTGCCCTCATTTTGATTCTTATGAGTTATCGCTATTTTCAAGGGAAGGTCACGAAATCTCAAAAACGCAATGCCGTAATAAAGTTTGATTTATTGAAACTTACACCTCTTATGAGCACTTTTATCCCCATAATTCACTCTGGTGGTTTTAAACATTTCATGAACTCATTTTCTTCCTTTTCTATTCTTATGAGTTATCAATATTTTCGATGGAAGGTCACGAAATCTCAAAAACGCAATGGCATAATAAAGTTTGATATATTGAAACTTACACCTCTTATGAGCTTATTTATCCCCATAACTCACTTTCGTATTTTTGAACATTTCATGAACTCATTTTCTTCGTTCTCGATTCCTATGAGTTATCGCTATTTTCAATGGAAGGTCAGAAAATCTCAAAACACAAAGGCATAATAAAGTTTGATATATTGAAACTTACAACTCTTATGAGCTCATTTATCCCCATAACTAACTTTAGTATTTTTGAACATTTTATGAACTCATTTTCTTCGTTCTCGATTCCTATGAGTTATCGCTATTTTCAATGGAAGGTCACAAAATCTCAAATCACAAAGGCATAATAAAGTTTGATATATTGAAACTTACACCAATTATGAGCACATTTAGCCCCATAATTCACTTTGGTGGTTTTGAACATTTCATGAACTTATTTTCTTCCATCTCGATTCTTATGAGTTATTGCTATTTTCAATGGAATGTCACGAAATCTCGAAACACAATGGCATAATAAAGTTTGATATATTGCAATTTACACCACTTAAGAGCACATTTATCCCCATAATTCACTCTGGTGGTTTTGAACATTTCATGAACTCATTTACGTCCTTCTCGATTCTTATGAGTTATCGCTATTTTCAATGGAATGTCACGAAATCTCGAAACGTAATGGCATAATAAAGTTTGATATATTGAAACTTACACCAATTATGAGCACATTTAGCCCCATAATTCACTTTGGTGGTTTTGAACATTTCATGAACTTATTTTCTCCCATCTCGATTCTTATGAGTTATTGCTCTTTTCAATGGAATGTAACGAAATCTCGAAACGCAATGGCATAATAAAGTTTGATATATTGCAATTTACACCACTTAAGAGCACATTTATCCCATAATTCACTCTGGTGGTTTTGAACATTTCATGAACTCATTTACTTCCTTCTCGATTCTTATGAGTTATCGCTATTTTCAATGGAATGTCACGAAATCTCGAAACGTAATGGCATAATAAAGTTTGATATATTCAAAACTTACACCACTTATGAGCACGTTTATCCCCATAACTCACTTTAGTATTTTTGAACATTTTATGAGCTCATTTTCTTCGTTCTCGATTCCTATGAGTTATCGCTATTTTCAATGGAAGGTCAAAAATTCTCAAAACACAAATGCATAATAAAGTTTGATATATTGAAACTTACACCAATTATGAACACATTTAGCCCCATAATTCACTTTGGTGGGTTTTAACATTTCATGAACTTATTTTCTTCCATCTCGATTCTTATGAGTTATTGCTATTTTCAATGGAATGTCGTGAAATCTCGAAACGCAATGGCATAATAAAGTTTGATATATTGCAATTTACACCACTTAAGAGCACATTTATCCCCATAATTCACTCTGGTGGTTTTGAACATTTCATGAACTCATTTCCTTCCTTCTCGATTCTTATGAGTTATCGCTATTTTCAATGGAAGGTCACGAAATCTTGAAAACGCAATGGCGTATTAAAGTTTGATATATTGAAACTTACACCTCTTATGAGCAAAATTATCCCCATAATTCACTTTGGTGGTTTTGAACATTTCATGAACTTGTTTTCTTCCATCTCGATTCTTATGAGTTATTGCTCTTTTCAATGGAATGTCACGAAATCTCGAAACGCAATGGCATAATAAAGTTTGATATATTGCAATTTACACCACTTAAGAGCACATTTATCCCCATAATTCACTCTGGTGGTTTTGAACATTTCATGAACTCATTTCCTTCCTTCTCGATTCTTATGAGTTATCGCTATTTTCAATGGAATGTCACGAAATCTCGAAACGTAATGGCATAATAAAGTTTGATATATTGAAACTTACACCACTTATGAGCACATTTATCTCCATAACTCACTTTAGTATTTTTGAACATTTTATGAATTCATTTTCTTCGTTCTCGATTCCTATGAGTTATCGCTATTTTCAATGGAAGGTCAGAAAATCTCAAAACACAAAGGCATAATAAAGTTTGATATATTGAAACTTACACCAATTATGAACACATTTAGCCCCATAATTCACTTTGGTGGTTTTGAACATTTCATGAACTTATTTTCTTCCATCTCGATTCTTATGATTTATTGCTCTTTTCAATGGAATGTCACGAAATCTCGAAACGCAATGGCATAATAAAGTTTGATATATTGCAATTTACACCACTTAAGAGCACATTTATCCCCATAATTCACTCTGGTGGTTTTGAACATTTTATGAACTCATTTCCTTCCTTCTCGATTCTTATGAGTTATCGCTATTTTCAATGGAATGTCACGAAATCTCGAAACGTAATGGCATAATAAAGTTTGATATATCGAAACTTACACCACTTATGAGCACATTTATCCCCATAATTCACTTTGGTGGTTTTGAACATTCCAAGAACGCATTGCCCTCATTTCGATTCTTATGAGTTATCGCTATTTTCAATGGAAGGTCACGAAATCTCGAAAACGCAATGCCGTAATAAAGTTTGATTTATTGAAACTTACACCTCTTATGAGCACTTTTATCCCCATAATTCACTCTGGTGGTTTTAAACATTTCATGAACTCATTTTCTTCCTTTTCTATTCTTATGAGTTATCAATATTTTCGATGGAAGGTCACGAAATCTCAAAAACGCAATGGCATAATAAAGTTTGATATATTGAAAATTACACCTCTTATGAGCTTATTTATCCCCATAACTCACTTTCGAATTTTTGAACATTTCATGAACTCATTTTCTTCGTTCTCGATTCTTATGAGTTATCAATATTTTCGATGGAAGGTCACGAAATCTCAAAAACGTAATGGCATAATAAAGTTTGATATATTGAAACTAACACCTCTTATGAGCTCATTTATCTCCATAACTCACTTTAGTATTTTTGAACATTTTATGAACTCATTTTCTTCGTTCTTGATTTCTATGAGTTATCGCTATTTTCAATGGAAGGTCAGAAAATCTCAAAACACAAAGGCATAATAAAGTTTGATATATTGAAACTTACACCAATTATGAACACATTTAGCCCCATAATTCACTTTGGTGGTTTTGAACATTTCATGAACTTAATTTCTTCCATCTCGATTCTTATGAGTTATTGCTATTTTCAATGGAATGTCACGAAATCTCGAAAAGCAATGGCATAATAAAGTTTGATATATTGCAATTTACACCACTTAAGAGCACATTTATCCCCATAATTCACTCTGGTGGTTTTGAACATTTCATGAACTCATTTCCTTCCTTCTCGATTCTTATGAGTTATCGCTATTTTCAATGGAATGTCACAAAATCTCGAAACGTAATGGCATAATAAAGTTTGATATATCGAAACTTACACCACTTATGAGCACATTTATCCCCATAATTCACTTTGGTGGTTTTGAACATTCCAAGAACGCATTGCCCTCATTTCGATTCTTATGAGTTATCGCTATTTTCAATGGAAGGTCACGAAATCTCGAAAACGCAATGCCGTAATAAAATTTGATTTATTGAAACTTATACCTCTTATGAGCACATTTATCCCCATAATTAACTCTGGTGGTTTTAAACATTTCATGAACTCATTTACTTCCTTTTCTATTCTTATGAGTTATCGCTATTTTCAATGGAAGGTCACGAAATCTCAAAAATGCAATGGCATAATAAAGTTTGATATATTGCAATTTACACCACTTATGATGACATTTATCCCCATAATTCACTCTGGTGGTTTTGAAAAATTCATGAACTCATTTTCTTCGTTCTCGATTCTTATGAGTTATCAATATTTTCGATGGAAGGTCACGAAATCTCAAAAACGCAATGGCATAATAAAGTTTGATATATTGAAACTTACACCTCTTATGAGCTTATTTATCCCCATAACTCACTTTCGTATTTTTGAACATTTCATGAACTCATTTTCTTCGTTCTCGATTCTTATGAGTTATCAATATTTTCGATGGAAGGTCACGAAATCTCCAAAACGTAATGGCATAATAGAGGTTGATATATTGAAACTAACACCTCTTATGAGCTCATTTATCTCCATAACTCACTTTAGTATTTTTGAACATTTTATGAACTCATTTTCTTCGTTCTTGATTTCTATGAGTTATCGCTATTTTCAATGGAAGGTCAGAAAATCTCAAAACACAAAGGCATAATAAAGTGTGATATATTGAAACTTACACCAATTATGAACACATTTAGCCCCATAATTCACTTTGGTGGTTTTGAACATTTCATGAACTTATTTTCTTCCATGTCGATTGTTAAGGGATATAGTTTATTTCAATGTAATCTCAGGAAATTTAGAAACACAATGGCATAATAAAGTTTGATATATTGCAATTTACACCACTTAAGAGCACATTTATCCCCATAATTCACTCTGGTGGTTTTGAACATTTCATGAACTCATTTCCTTCCTTCTCGATTCTTATGAGTTATCGCTATTTTCAATGGAATGTCACGAAATCTCGAAACGTAATGGCATAATAAAGTTTGATATATCGAAACTTACACCACTTATGAGCACATTTATCCCCATAATTCACTTTGGTGGTTTTGAACATTCCAAGAACGCATTGCCCTCATTTCGATTCTTATGAGTTATCGCTATTTTCAATGGAAGGTCACGAAATCTCGAAAACGCAATGCCGTAATAAAGTTTGATTTATTGAAACTTACACCTCTTATGAGCACTTTTATCCCCATAATTCACTCTGGTGGTTTTAAACATTTCATGAACTCATTTTCTTCCTTTTCTATTCTTATGAGTTATCAATATTTTCGATGGAAGGTCACGAAATCTCAAAAACGCAATGGCATAATAAAGTTTGATATATTGAAACTTACACCTCTTATGAGCTTATTTATCCCCATAACTCACTTTCGTATTTTTGAACATTTCATGAACTCATTTTCTTCGTTCTCGATTCTTATGAGTTATCAATATTTTCGATGGAAGGTCACGAAATCTCAAAAACGCAATGGCATAATAAAGTTTGATATATTGAAACTAACACCTCTTATGAGTTTATTTATCTCCATAACTCACTTTAGTATTTTTGAACATTTTATGAATTCATTTTCTTCGTTCTCGATTCCTATTAGTTATCGCTATTTTCAATGGAAGGTCAGAAAATCTCAAAACACAAAGGCATAATAAAGTTTGATATATTGATATTTACACCAATTATGAACACATTTAGCCCCATAATTCACTTTGGTGGTTTTGAACATTTCATGAACTCATTTACTTCCTTTTCTATTCTTATGAGTTATCGCTATTTTCAATGGAAGGTCAGGAAATCTCGAAACGCAATGGCATAATAAAGTTTGATATATTGCAATTTACACCACTTAAGAGCACATTTATCCCCATAATTCACTCTGGTGGTTTTGAACATTTCATGAACTCATTTCCTTCCTTCTCGATTCTTATGAGTTATCGCTATTTTCAATGGAATGTCACGAAATCTCGAAACGTAATGGCATAATAAAGTTTGATATATCGAAACTTACACCACTTATGAGCACATTTATCCTCATAATTCACTTTGGTGGTTTTGAACATTCCAAGAACGCATTGCCCTCATTCTCGATTCTTATGAGTTATCGCTATTTTCAATGGAAGGTCACGAAATCTCGAAAACGCAATGGCGTATTAAAGTTTGATTTATTGAAACTTACACCTCTTATGAGCACATTTATCTCCATAATTCACTCTGGTGGTTTTGAACATTTCATGAACTCATTTTCTTCGTTCTCGATTCTTATGAGTTATCAATATTTTCGATGGAAGGTCACGAAATCTCAAAAACGCAATGGCATAATAAAGTTTGATATATTGAAACTAACACCTCTTATGAGCTTATTTATCCCCATAACTCACTTTCGTATTTTTGAACATTTCATGAACTCATTTTCTTCGTTCTCGATTCTTATGAGTTATCAATATTTTCGATGGAAGGTCACGAAATCTCAAAAACGCAATGGCATAATAAAGTTTGATATATTGAAACTAACACCTCTTATGAGTTTATTTATCTCCATAACTCACTTTAGTATTTTTGAACATTTTATGAATTCATTTTCTTCGTTCTTTTTTCCTATGAGTTATCGCTATTTTCGATGGAAGGTCAGAAAATCTCAAAACACAAAGGCATAATAAAGTTTGATATATTGAAACTTACACCAATTATGAACACATTT
Source organism: Boechera divaricarpa (assembly GCA_026770425.1). Lineage (NCBI taxonomy): Eukaryota > Viridiplantae > Streptophyta > Magnoliopsida > Brassicales > Brassicaceae > Boechera > Boechera divaricarpa. The sequence goes on from JAMKOQ010000197.1 coordinate 41,322, forward strand.
AGCCCCATAATTCACTTTGGTGGTTTTGAACATTTCAGGAAATTAATTTCTTCCAGCTCGATTCTTGTGAGTTATTCCTAGTTTGCATGGAATGCTCCGAAATCTAGAAAAACAATGGCATAATAAAGTTTGATATATTGCAATTTACACCACTTAAGAGCACATTTATCCCCATAATTCACTCTGGTGGTTTTGAACATTTCATGAACTCATTTCCTTCCTTCTCGATTCTTATGAGTTATCGCTATTTTCAATGGAATGTCACGAAATCTCGAAACGTAATGGCATAATAAAGTTTGATATATCGAAACTTACACCACTTATGAGCACATTTATCCCCATAATTCACTTTGGTGGTTTTGAACATTCCAAGAACGCATTGCCCTCATTTCGATTCTTATGAGTTATCGCTATTTTCAATGGAAGGTCACGAAATCTCGAAAACGCAATGGCATAATAAAGTTTGATATATTGAAACTTACACCACTTATGAGCACATTTATCCCCATAATTCACTCTGGTGGTTTTGAACATTTCATGAACTCATTTTCTTCGTTCTCGATTCTTATGAGTTATCAATATTTTCGATGGAAGGTCACGAAATCTCAAAAACGCAATGGCATAATAAAGTTTGATATATTGAAACTTACACCTCTTATGAGCTTATTTATCCCCATAACTCACTTTCGAATTTTTGAACATTTCATGAACTCATTTTCTTCGTTCTCGATTCTTATGAGTTATCAATATTTTCGATGGAAGGTCACGAAATCTCAAAAACGTAATGGCATAATAAAGTTTGATATATTGAAACTAACACCTCTTATGAGCTCATTTATCTCCATAACTCACTTTAGTATTTTTGAACATTTTATGAACTCATTTTCTTCGTTCTTGATTTCTATGAGTTATCGCTATTTTCAATGGAAGGTCAGAAAATCTCAAAACACAAAGGCATAATAAAGTTTGATATATTGAAACTTACACCAATTATGAACACATTTAGCCCCATAATTCACTTTGGTGGTTTTGAACATTTCATGAACTTAATTTCTTCCATCTCGATTCTTATGAGTTATCGCTATTTTCAATGGAATGTCACGAAATCTCGAAACGCAATGGCATAATAAAGTTTGATATATTGCAATTTACACCACTTAAGAGCACATTTATCCCCATAATTCACTCTGGTGGTTTTGAACATTTCATGAACTCATTTCCTTCCTTCTCGATTCTTATGAGTTATCGCTATTTTCAATGGAATGTCACGAAATCTTGAAACGTAATGGCATAATAAAGTTTGATATATCGAAACTTACACCACTTATGAGCACATTTATCTCCATAATTCACTTTGGTGGTTTTGAACATTCCAAGAACGCATTGCCCTCATTTCGATTCTTATGAGTTATCGCTATTTTCAATGGAAGGTCACGAAATCTCGAAAACGCAATGCCGTAATAAAGTTTGATTTATTGAAACTTACACCTCTTATGAGCACATTTATCCCCATAATTAACTCTGGTGGTTTTAAACATTTCATGAACTCATTTACTTCCTTTTCTATTCTTATGAGTTATCGCTATTTTCAATGGAAGGTCACGAAATCTCAAAAATGCAATGGCATAATAAAGTTTGATATATTGCAATTTACACCACTTATGATCACATTTATCCCCATAATTCACTCTGGTGGTTTTGAAAATTTCATGAACTCATTTTCTTCGTTCTCGATTCTTATGAGTTATCAATATTTTCGATGGAAGGTCACGAAATCTCAAAAACGCAATGGCATAATAAAGTTTGATATATTGAAACTTACACCTCTTATGAGCTTATTTATCCCCATAACTCACTTTCGTATTTTTGAACATTTTATGAACTCATTTTCTTCGTTCTCGATTCCTATGAGTTATCGCTATTTTCAATGGAAGGTCAGAAAATCTCAAACACAAAGGCATAATAAAGTTTGATATATTGAAACTTACACCAATTATGAGCACATTTAGCCCCATAATTCACTATGGTGGTTTTGAACATTTCATGAACTTATTTTCTTCCATCTCGATTCTTATGAGTTATTGCTATTTTCAATGGAATGTCACGAAATCTCGAAACGCAATGGCATAATAAAGTTTGATATATTGCAATTTACACCACTTAAGAGCACATTTATCCCCATAATTCACTCTGGTGGTTTTGAACATTTCATGAACTCATTTCCTTCCTTCTCGATTCTTATGAGTTATCGCTATTTTCAATGGAATGTCACGAAATCTCGAAACGTAATGGCATAATAAAGTTTGATATATCGAAACTTACACCACTTATGAGCACATTTATCCCCATTATTCACTTTGGTGGTTTTGAACATTCCAAGAACGCATTGCCCTCATTTCGATTCTTATGAGTTATCGCTATTTTCAATGGAAGGTCACGAAATCTCGAAAATGCAATGGCATAATAAAGTTTGATATATTGCAATTTACACCACTTATGAGCACATTTATCCCCATAATTCACTCTGGTGGTTTTGAACATTTCATGAACTCATTTTCTTCGTTCTCGATTCTTATGAGTTATATATAATTTTCGATGGAAGGTCACGAAATCTCAAAAACGCAATGGCATAATAAAGTTTGATATATTGAAACTTACACCTCTTATGAGCTCATTTATCCCCATAACTCACTTTAGTATTTTTGAACATTTTATGAACTCATTTTCTTCGTTCTCGATTCCTATGAGTTATCGCTATTTTCAATGGAAGGTCAGAAAATCTCAAAACACAAAGGCATAATAAAGTTTGATATATTGAAACTTACACCAATTATGAACACATTTAGCCCCATAATTCACTTTGGTGGTTTTGAACATTTCATGAACTTAATTTCTTCCATCTCGATTCTTATGAGTTATTGCTATTTTCAATGGAATGTCACGAAATCTCGAAACGCAATGGCATAATAAAGTTTGATATATTGCAATTTACACCACTTAAGAGCACATTTATCCCCATAATTCACTCTGGTGGTTTTGAACATTTCATGAACTCATTTCCTTCCTTCTCGATTCTTATGAGTTATCGCTATTTTCAATGGAATGTCACGAAATCTCGAAACGTAATTGCATAATAAAGTTTGATATATCGAAACTTACACCACTTATGAGCACATTTATCCCCATAATTCACTTTGGTGGTTTTGAACATTCCAAGAACGCATTGCCCTCATTTCGATTCTTATGAGTTATCGCTATTTTCAATGGAAGGTCACGAAATCTCGAAAACGCAATGCCGTAATAAAGTTTGATTTATTGAAACTTACACCTCTTATGAGCACATTTATCCCCATAATTAACTCTGGTGGTTTTAAACATTTCATGAACTCATTTACTTCCTTTTCTATTCTTATGAGTTATCGCTATTTTCAATGGAAGGTCACGAAATCTCAAAAATGCAATGGCATAATAAAGTTTGATATATTGCAATTTACACCACTTATGATCACATTTATCCCCATAATTCACTCTGGTGGTTTTGAAAATTTCATGAACTCATTTTCTTCGTTCTCGATTCTTATGAGTTATCAATATTTTCGATGGAAGGTCACGAAATCTCAAAAACGCAATGGCATAATAAAGTTTGATATATTGAAACTTACACCTCTTATGAGCTTATTTATCCCCATAACTCACTTTCGTATTTTTGAACATTTTATGAACTCATTTTCTTCGTTCTCGATTCCTATGAGTTATCGCTATTTTCAATGGAAGGTCAGAAAATCTCAAACACAAAGGCATAATAAAGTTTGATATATTGAAACTTACACCAATTATGAGCACATTTAGCCCCATAATTCACTATGGTGGTTTTGAACATTTCATGAACTTATTTTCTTCCATCTCGATTCTTATGAGTTATTGCTATTTTCAATGGAATGTCACGAAATCTCGGAACACAATGGCATAATAAAGTTTGATATATTGCAATTTACACCACTTAAGAGCACATTTATCCCCATAATTCACTCTGGTGGTTTTGAACATTTCATGAACTCATTTCCTTCCTTCTCGATTCTTATGAGTTATCGCTATTTTCAATGGAATGTCACGAAATCTCGAAACGTAATGGCATAATAAAGTTTGATATATCGAAACTTACACCACTTATGAGCACATTTATCCCCATAATTCACATTGGTGGTTTTGAACATTCCAAGAACGCATTGCCCTCATTTCGATTCTTATGAGTTATCGCTATTTTCAATGGAAGGTCACGAAATCTCGAAAATGCAATGGCATAATAAAGTTTGATATATTGCAATTTACACCACTTATGAGCACATTTATCCCCATAATTCACTCTGGTGGTTTTGAACATTTCATGAACTCATTTTCTTCGTTCTCGATTCTTATGAGTTATATATAATTTTCGATGGAAGGTCACGAAATCTCAAAAACGCAATGGCATAATAAAGTTTGATATATTGAAACTTACACCTCTTATGAGCTTATTTATCCCCATAACTCACTTTTGTATTTTTGAACATTTTATGAACTCATTTTCTTCGTTCTCGATTCCTATCAGTTATCGCTATTTTCAATGGAAGGTCAGAAAATCTCAAACACAAAGGCATAATAAAGTTTGATATATTGAAACTTACACCAATTATGAGCACATTTAGCCCCATAATTCACTATGGTGGTTTTGAACATTTCATGAACTTATTTTCTTCCATCTCGATTCTTATGAGTTATTGCTATTTTCAATGGAATGTCACGAAATCTCGAAACGCAATGGCATAATAAATTTGATATATTGCAATTTACACCACTTAAGAGCACATTTATCCCCATAATTCACTCTGGTGGTTTTGAACATTTCATGAACTCATTTCCTTCCTTCTCGATTCTTATGAGTTATCGTTATTTTCAATGGAATGTCACGAAATCTCGAAACGTAATTGCATAATAAAGTTTGATATATCGAAACTTACACCACTTATGAGCACATTTATCCCCATTATTCACTTTGGTGGTTTTGAACATTCCAAGAACGCATTACCCTCATTTCGATTCTTATGAGTTATCGCTATTTTCAATGGAAGGTCACGAAATCTCGAAAATGCAATGGCATAATAAAGTTTGATATATTGCAATTTACACCACTTATGAGAACATTTATCCCCATAATTCACTCTGTTGGTTTTGAACATTTCATGAACTCATTTTCTTCGTTCTCGATTCTTATGAGTTATCGCTATTTTCAATGGAATGTCACGAAATCTCGAAACGTAATGGCATAATAAAGTTTGATATATTGAAACTTACACCACTTATGAGCACATTTATGCAGATAATAAAATTAAACCATATTCATAAGTTTGATATCTTCATTCTCTATTCTTATGAGTTATCGCTATTTTCAATGGAATGTCAAGAAATCTCGAAAAGTAATGGCATAATAAAGTTTGATATTTCGAAATTTACACCATTTATGAGCACATTTATCCCCATAATTCACTCTGATGGGTTTGAACATTTCATGAACTCATTTCCTTCCTTCCCGAATCTTATGAGTTATCGCTATTTTAAATGGAATGTCACAAACTCTCGAAACGTAATGGCATAATAAAGTTTCGTATATTAAAACTTACACCTCTTATGAGCACATTTATCCCAATAACTCACTTTAGTATTTTTGAACATTTTATGAACTAATTTTCTTCGTTCTCGATTCCTATGAGTTATCGCTATTTTCAATGGAAGGTCACAAAATCTCAAAACACAAATACATAATAAAGTTATATATATTGAAACTTACACCACTTATGAGCACATTTATCCTCATAATTCACTTTGGTGGTTTTGAACATTCCAAGAACGCATTGCCCTCATTCTCGATTCTTATGAGTTATCGCTATTTTCAATGGAAGGTCACGAAATCTCGAAAACGCAATGGCGTATTAAAGTTTGATATATTGAAACTTACACCTCTTATGAGCACATTTATCCCCATAACTCACTTTAGTATTTTTGAACATTTTATGAGCTCATTTTCTTCGTTCTCGATTCCTATGAGTTATCGCTATTTTCAATGGAAGGTCAAAAAATCTCAAAACACAAATGCATAATAAAGTTTGATATATTGAAACTTACACCAATTATGAACTTATTTAGCCCCATAATTCACTTTGGTGGTTTTGAACATTTCATGAACTTATTTTCTTCCATCTCGATTCTTATGAGTTATTGCTATTTTCAATGGAATGTCACGAAATCTCAAAACGCAATGGCATAATAAAGTTTTATATATTGCAATTTACACCACTTAAGAGCACATTTATCCCCATAATTCACTCTGGTGGTTTTGAACATTTCATGAACTCATTTCCTTCCTTCTCGATTCTTATGAGTTATCGCTATTTTCAATGGAATGTCACGAAATCTCGAAACGTAATGGCATAATAATGTTTGATATATTGAAACTTACACCACTTATGAGCACATTTATCCTCATAATTCACTTTGGTGGTTTTGAACATTCCAAGAACGCATTGCCCTAATTCTCGATTCTTATGAGTTATCGCTATTTTCAATGGAAGGTCACGAAATCTTGAAAACGCAATGGCGTATTAAAGTTTGATATATTGAAACTTACACCTCTTATGAGCACATTTATCCCCATAACTCACTTTAGTATTTTTGAACATTTTATGAGCTCATTTTCTTCGTTCTCGATTCCTATGAGTTATCGCGATTTTCAATGGAAGGTCACAAATCTCAAAACACAAATGCATAATAAAGTTTGATATATTGAAACTTACACCACTTATGAGCACATTTATCCCCATAATTCACTTTGGTGGTTTTGAACATTCCAAACACGCATTGCCCTCATTTCGATTCTTATGAGTTATCGCTATTTTCAATGGAATGTCACGAAATCTCGAAACATAATGGCATAATAAAGTTTGATATATTGAAACTTACACCACTTATGAGCATATTTATGCAGATAATAAAATTAAACCATATTCATAAGTTTGATATCTTCATTCTCTATTCTTATGAGTTATCGCTATTTTCAATGGAATGTCAAGAAATCTCGAAAAGTAATGGCATAATAAAGTTTGATATTTCGAAATTTACACCATTTATGAGCACATTTATCCCCATAATTCACTCTGATGGGTTTGAACATTTCATGAACTCATTTCCTTCCTTCCCGAATCTTATGAGTTATCGCTATTTTAAATGGAATGTCACAAAATCTCGAAACGTAATGGCATAATAAAGTTTCATATATTAAAACTTACACCTCTTATGAGCACATTTATCCCAATAACTCACTTTAGTATTTTTGAACATTTTATGAACTAATTTTCTTCGTTCTCGATTCCTATGAGTTATCGCTATTTTCAATGGAAGGTCACAAAATCTCAAAACACAAATACATAATAAAGTTATATATATTGAAACTTACACTACTTATGAGCACATTTATCCTCATAATTCACTTTGGTGGTTTTGAACATTCCAAGAACGCATTGCCCTCATTCTCGATTCTTATGAGTTATCGCTATTTTCAATGGAAGGTCACGAAATCTCGAAAACGCAATGGCGTATTAAAGTTTGATATATTGAAACTTACACCTCTTATGAGCACATTTATCCCCATAACTCACTTTAGTATTTTTGAACATTTTATGAGCTCATTTTCTTCGTTCTCGATTCCTATGAGTTATCGCTATTTTCAATGGAAGGTCAAAAAATCTCAAAACACAAATGCATAATAAAGTTTGATATATTGAAACTTACACCAATTATGAACTTATTTAGCCCCATAATTCACTTTGGTGGTTTTGAACATTTCATGAACTTATTTTCTTCCATCTCGATTCTTATGAGTTATTGCTATTTTCAGTGGAATGTCACGAAATCTCAAAACGCAATGGCATAATAAAGTTTTATATATTGCAATTTACACCACTTAAGAGCACATTTATCCCCATAATTCACTCTGGTGGTTTTGAACATTTCATGAACTCATTTCCTTCCTTCTCGATTCTTATGAGTTATCGCTATTTTCAATGGAATGTCACGAAATCTCGAAACGTAATGGCATAATAAAGTTTGATATATCGAAACTTACACCACTTATGAGCACATTTATCCCCATTATTCACTTTGGTGGTTTTGAACATTCCAAGAACGCATTGCCCTCATTTCGATTCTTATGAGTTATCGCTATTTTCAATAGGTTGGAGTTACCTAAAAATGACACTTAATGATATGTTGGATTTAAACCTTAGAACCCAACAAATCAAAAATAATTGGGCCAACATTTTATTAATTAAAATAAAACAAAATTTATCAAAAATTGTCAAATCTCCAACTTTTTGCACAATCTTCGCACGAACCAGAATCACACAAAATTTGCACGTCTGACTATTCGTATGCCTGACTTTTCAATTTTCGTGTGAACTAGAATCGCACAAAAGATTGCACGCCTAATTATCGAACATGAACGATTATCGCACAAAATTTGTACGGCCGAATATCGAGTATTTTGCACATGATCGATTATCGCACAAAGTTTACACGACCGAATATCGAACAGTTTGCACAGGAACGTTTACCGCACTAAATTTGCACGCTTGATTTTCTTAAAAAATATATATAAATTTAATACTTAACAATAAATCTAATCAACCAAAGAATTCAGATTAGTCAATCTAAGAATTGAACCTGATTCTCAAACATAAACTAAACATGGTGCTCTGATACCAATTGAAAGATGTTTATAATTTCATAAACCTTTAGATTCATGTTAGCCTCTGATGAATAATAACATAAGCGGAAACGTACCTGATAAATCCATGGTGGAAGAATGATTTTGGGAATGGATCTTCCAAAGCAAACCCTAAATAGCTTTAGGTCTCTGTTGATGGGATGTAGAGAGTTTTTTATATTTTTTGTTAGGGTTGTTTTGGGGACCATAACCCGTTTATATAGTAAAACAATTTCAAATTCGGTCCGTCATCAAATTAGAAATTACCAAATGTATCCACATATAAGTTTAATTTCATAACAATTATGCCCCTTAATCTTTTACTCTATTAAATAATTGACCACTTTAATTTGATTACTTATATGATGACCCTAACATATTTAATTAATACATATGTGATCCAAATAATTCTTACAGTAACTCATAAATAATAATTTTAGCTTATGTCTAACTAATTTTAAATGATTTAAAATTTATAAAATAAACATAAATAAAGATATACTAAAATTCTCATTAAGTCATAGAAATTTAATTTCTATAAACTCATTTTTCATGTTTTTTTTGTGTGTGTTCACTTATAATTACATGTGTTAAAATTTTAAAAATAAAACATAAGTAAAAATATACTAATATTCTCATAAGATAATCAAAAATTCATTTTTATAAGATCATTACTTTTTGTGTGTGTTTAACTTACAAATAAAAAAAATATATTACAATGATAAATACGATTTTATCCAATTCAATTAATGTTAAATAACTTATATTGTTATTTTGAACTTTAACATTCATTATTTATTGATTAATATCCATACTAAATGTCTTTTTAAAATGACACATGTCAAAATCTAATTGACCAACAGTACATGTAAAATTAGGATATGTAAATATATATTTTTGGTTAAAGAAAAAAGCAAAAAAAAAAAAACACATACATATATATATATACATGTTTTTTAATTAGTTTTCCTACTTCGTTAAGGAAAAAGGGTTAAATTTAGTTTATATGTGTCAATATTTGATCATTAACATGATTGCGACACGTATATAAAAAAATATATTAATACTTATTGATAATAATTGAATTCTAAGTCGCAACGCACATTATTTCTAGTTTTTATTTGGTAACATTTTTCTTAAACCGGTTTTAATTTTTTGCCCATGGTTTTTGAAATTGGATTCACGGGTAATTATGAAAACCATACTTTCAATATGGTTTCAATAATTCAAATTGTAGAGAGATAATAATGAAATTTTAATGTAATCCCTGAGTTTCTATTGCCAATTTCATAATAACATTGACGACTATTTGTCATTACAATTTACAGATAATAAAATTCTCTGGATAAAATGGTTAATAAAACTAGTGTTCTAGCTTATTTCTAACTGTAGATTTGTTTGTTTGATGGACATATTAGTTTAGAAATCAAATAAAACCATAGTTGAAATCAAAGAATCAAGACGTGGTTCAATTTACATTTGTTGACAAAAACAAAAAGCAAGTTGTTCAATGGTTTTGGTCCGTCCAAGAGAAGATTATTATTACGTCAATTATATTTCCATTTTATTATATAGGAATGATACTATCTTTAGAAGCTGTATATATATTCATTAGATCTTAATGTTCTTAAGAAATCTGATTTGTCATGTTAATTGTTATCTAAATTAGATGTACAATATAGTGCGTTGATACTGACAAGACACGGAATAAGAAGCAACCTATCCTCGTGCTTCATTTTCAATTAGCGTTTGCGTTTGTGAGGTATCACATAAACACTAAGGTAAAAATGAACATGTTTGGGGAAAACGGCCGAAATCCACCCAAACTATTTGGAATACGCTTTTTCATACCTAAATTATGACACCCTGCATTTTTCAACCTAAACCATCCAAATTTTTAAATTTCATACTTGAACTATATGCAATTTAGCCGATTCATACATTTATCTTAACGACGTTATTTGTCCGTTTAATGACGCTGACTCATCTGCCGACGTGTCAAAAACGACGTCGTTTTGGGAGCATTGGATGTGTTGTGGGTTAGTAAAACAACATCGGTTACAATTGGGGAAAAATTGAAATTAGGGTTGGCTTGGTTAAAATTGGGGATTTTTATTTTTCTTCTTCTTCATAAAACTATTATCCATTTCACAAAGTATTTTCCTATCCTTGCTGTCTTCAAAAGGGTAAGTATACCACACCCTCTTCCCATAAGATACTAAACCCAAGTTGTTCCTCAATGTATTAAAAAGATCTTCGGGCTTACACTCAAGTGTCTTCACCTCACCACCTATATAAGCATATGCACCATCATTTGTCTCCCACTTCCCACCGTACTACACAGTGAATGCTACCGTATCCATAATGCTCATTAATTCGAATGTACTGTATTTTCAAATCATAGATCAAACAATTAAGCTAAGAAGCGCAGCAATGAACAATGAGAAAGATTTACGATTTTGAGATATCATTTTAAACAATAAATGAAAAAAAACCGAGAAACTGTAGAAATCTTCAAGAAACTAATCCGAGAAACCGTAGAAATCTGAGAAAGAAGAGCTAAAAAATCAAACAAATAATCAAAAATCGAATTCGAAAACACCAAAGATTGTGAGAGGGAGACGACGTTACCCAAAGGAATCTGACTTTGAAATCAGAGTTACTGAGAGAGAGACGATGTTACCAAAGAAGAGGAAGAAGAAGAAGAAGAAAAAGAAAGAAAGAGACAGCGAAGATCTCAGAACAGAGAGAACTGCTACTCGATTTTTTTATTTCTCTCGCTCACTCTCTCTCTCTCTCGCTGGTTTTGGTCTCAGAGAACCACAGGTGAAAGAAGAAGAAGAAGAATAAAAAATCCCCAATTTTAACCAAGCCAACCCTAATTTCAATTTTTCCCCCAATTGTAAACCGATGTCGTTTTACTAACCCACAACACATCCAATACGCCCAAAACGACGTCGTTTTTGACACGTCAGCAGATGAGTCAGCGTCATTAAACGGACAAATAACGTCGTTAAGGTAAATGTATGAATCGGCTAAATTGCATATAGTTCAGGTATGAAATTTGAAAATTTGGATGGTTTAGGTTAAAAATTACAGGGTGTCATAATTTAGGAATGAAAAAGCGTATTCCAAATAGTTTGGGTGGATTTCGGCCGTTTTTCCAACATGTTTGTGTTGGAATTATGCATAGTTTCAACAAAGGAAATTGTGCAGGTTAGATTAAAATAGAAATTAACAAGATTATGTTAATTGTCTATTTTATTCTAAAAGAAATGGAAATTGTCCATTTAGCAAAATGGAAATTGGAACTCTATGGAAATGGAAACAAGGGTCTTCTGGTTTCCTATAAATACATAGATAAGGTTCAAGGAACAGCATCACCAATAACATGTAGGGCTAAAGAGCAAAAGAGAGAGAGATTAGGAGAGAAAAAATTCTGAGAGAAAAGTTCGAGTCTTTTCTAAGAGAGAGTTTTTTGGATCTTTCTAGAAAGTTGTTCTTTTATTGTTGTTTCTGAGAGAGCGCTTTAAGCGTTGTGTAATATTCTTATTGGTGATTGCTATAGGTCAATTTCTTACTGAACTATCATGTCATTGTAGTACAATAAGGTATCAATCCAAATGGGTGCGATATTAACCAAGAAGGATGCAATCAAACAGTTTAATTCAAGCCAAGCAAGCAATAGGATGAGAAACTATCAATCTAAACAGAGACTAAAAAACAGAGGCTAGCAGCAACTAGCAAAACGAAAACAGAGACTAGGTGCAACTAGCAGAATGAAAACAGAGCAAAAACAGAGCGATAGCTACTAACAGAAACTAGCAAAGGCAATGAAACAGAAATCAATCGAGCAAGAGAAGCTCCTAAGGATGGGGGAATTGACTTGGTGTATCCTCTTAATCTACCTAGATGGTTTAACAAACTCAATCAAGCTATTCCCTAGATATTAAACTCATAAGCAGTCAAGTTCATTCCCATGATAAATAACCTCAGGCTAATCTAGTTCCAGACCTAATCCCTAAGCGAAATCTAGCTTAGCAGGCATTAAGAAACAGTTTAATAAAGCCAATAAACACCCTAGACAACTAATCCCTTAGGCTAGGAATGCAAATCTCTGAAATTAGTTCTGTCAAGCATTTCATCGAACACCTTCTGGGCGCGGAAAAACCTAGGTTCTAATTCCAATTGATCGTAGAGTAATTAGCATTACGAACACTAATCCAGAAGGGAAATGATGCGGTCATCGACTCCACCAGCGAGCCATCAAACCAAGAACCGGACAAGGAAGACACCATGACAAGAGAAGGTCCCATGACACGAGCCAAATCACGAAGATTGAGTTTTGGACCAAGTATAACTCTCGGACCAGGCCAATCGGACATCGGACCAAGCGAGAGAACCGTACAAGGACATGACCCGGACAACCAAGGGCAAATCAAGATTTCGGAAGTCCATGGTCCCATAACAAGAGCAAGAGGCAAGACACTAAGGGAAGAATTCAACGAAGCAACGCAAGCCCTTCTCAAAGCTACCAACGACTTCGCGGACATGGACGCGGACCCGGGGCAAGACAATGGAGCGACTACGGTACGTCTTGTGTTTAATTACTTTTGTTTCCTTGCAGGTCAAACGGCTTCGGCCTAATGGTTCCAGCGAGTGACCCTCGAGTCTAGTTCGAATCCTAGTAGAGTCGTTTTCTTTCTTTTATTTTTATGTCTTTTTTTTTTTAAGACAGTTTCCTTATAAGAGAACAACTTGTTGTTCTCAATGAAAGTGTGCGTTGTTTTGAGTCTTTTCTTTTGCAAGTCCTGTTGTTTTAGAGTCGCAACCCTAGGTTGTAGCCAACGAACCATCTATAAGGTTCCATGGCCGTGTATTTCGTTTTTTTTCTCACCTTGAATCAATAAAGAAACAAATTTTCTTTAAGTTTTTCGTAAAAGCTTTTGCTTAGTTCTTGTCTTCGCGTGAGATTCGCCAAGCCAAGTTCCTCTCAGCTGTATCAAAGAGTCTTCCATCCTCTTTGTGGGTCGCTATTCATTCCACCAACACGCCATCAAACGTCTTCACGGGAGGAGCTACGAGCTAACCGTCTAGACACCATCACCTTGGCCGCGAGATTGCCTAAGGAGAAGGAGCTTCGAGCTAACTTCTTACCAACCTCAAGTCCGAATCGAAGGCTCAGCCCTGAGTCTTATATCATCTGGTATTAGAGCCGAAGTTCGTAACTTCGGTTTCCTTACCGCTATCCCTTTTCGTTTTGTTGTTTCCGCATCGCTCGCTGTTTTTCACTAGTTTTCATTTTTTTTTTTTTTTTTTTTGGTTGCATCGTTCGTACTCAATATAAAACCAAATAAAAATCTCGTTAGTTTCTCTTTTGCTTCTGTTTACACCTAGTACCATCCTTTAAAAAAAAATATATACATATATAAACTCCATTGCTAACGAACCGTGCACCTGAAGTCATCTTGTTTGTGAGTTATTTTGTTTGGTGGAACTTGTTGTCGCTTCTTTTTGGTTTTGGTTCTACTTGTTTCAGGTTTCTTTTACCACGCCATTGGAGCAGCTCGAGGTTGAAGAAGAAGCGCATTAGGATTTTCCATCTCGGTTCCAGAACCGAATAGAGAAGATTTCCATTAACCTTTCTATTAATTCTTTATCCGATTGTTTCCTTATTTTCATATCTCCGATTTCTGGTTTAGAATTTTCATACTTTAGAGTACTCCTTTAGCATATATCGTATCATTTAGCATTAGTATATTTACAAAAAAAAAAAAAAAAGTGAGGAACCATCGTATATCCTAATTATTTTTCCTAAGTCGAGTCATTTGCATCTTTTGTGTTTTTAATCGTTGGTACTCATTTGTGACATTGTGTGTTTTGTGTTAAGTGAAGAAGAACATGGCTGATGATGGACAAGTTCCCCAAGGCGCACTCCTAGCAATGCTCCAAACTATGCAAAACGAAATGAGAACAATGGCCCAATCCGTTGGAGACCTTCGCCAAGACTTTGGTGAACGATTAGGACGATTAGAACATCTTCCTCCACCACCTCCAGAACCTAACCGGCGAGGTCCCCGAGCTCACCAGCTACCACCCATCGACCCTGAACGAGAAGAAGTGGACTTTACCGAGTTTGATAACGAGTCACATGACCCGTTAGCACAACAGCATCGGAGAGTCGATCCTCTTAGGAGGCACCAGCCAAGAGAGATAAATCCTAGAGAGACCAATCACGAGATCAAACTAATACCTCCATCTTTCGCAGGAAAAACTGATCCCGAAGCCTACTTGGATTGGGAGCGGAGACTCGAGTACATCTTCGAGTGTTACGGTTACGGCGAACACAAGAAGGTGGCCCTTGCAGCAGCCCAACTCACGTGTAATGCCTTAGCATGGTGGGATTGAACCATAGCTGAGAGAAGGAGACACCGTTTTGGGCTGTGACAACTTGGACCGACATGAAATATATCATGCGGTTAAGGTACGTTCCTAAGCATTTTCATAGAGACTTACAAAAACGTTTTCGTAAGTTAACACAGTGGACAAAGGAGCGTAGAGGATTATTTCGAGGAGTTCGAGGATTTCGAGCATGCTGTGATTTTCTGTCATTCCCCATCTATTTGAACCTGAATTTGACTTATAATTATCATGTCTAGGCATAGAATTTGAACTCGTGGATACCATATACATACTTGGATTCTCTTTCATCTGTTTATACCACTCTTTGCTAATCCAAGTAGCTGATTCTCATTGTTAGATCAGTTAATGACTACTCAAAACTCATGAAGAACATCAAGAACACAAACCCAGAAATAATAAAAACTTGCATAGATGATAGAAACAGATAGAGATAATGATAGAACAGAAGGAACAAACTCAAAATAACAAGTAGAAATCAAATTACAAGTTCTGGAAACTAAGAACAGAGAAGAACACAAGGAAAAACTCGAAATATTAGGGATAAAACGAAGTTTTCTTCAGTCTTAACCTAACATTAGGTATTTATACTAAGTCTTAAAAACCCTAAAATATCATGCGCAAAATAGTAAATATGTGCAGGATAAGGTCCAGCTCGGCTAAGTCTTGGTCGAGTGCTGTGCTCAAACAGACGAAATCAAGACTGCATTTTTCTGAGATGAGCTTGAGTAGTCCACTCGATTGCAGGGGCTCGAGCTGGGTTCTGAAACTTCAAGACGCCACCTTTTGTCTCTGCTTGATCATACAGCTCGAGCATGGGTACTCGAGCTGAGCTTCTGCTCCATCTCCTGCTCAGACTCGATCACGTCTGCATGGGTATCCAGCACGGACTCGATCAGCATGTCCCAGACAGCTTCTGCTCTGCACGGACTCGATCAGCATGTCCCAGACAGCTTCTGCTCTGCACGGACTCGATCACAACTGCTCTGTATGGACTCGAGCAGCACGTACCAGACAGCTTCTGGTCTAACTTCTCCAAAATCACCCGAAAGTACCTGTAACAAGCCAAATATGCAGGATGTATGCGGACCTAATGCAAAACACTCTAAGTATGCAAAACTCGGAATAAATAACAAGAACGGGGTGAATAACACGTCAAAACGTATGATTTATGCAAGCTAAAACGATGCAAAATGCAAACATATCAACTCCCCCAAACTTAGTCTTTGCTTGCCCTCAAGCAAACAAAGGAATGAGAATGGAGAAGAGGGTTGAAAGTGGGGACTCAGAACCAAAACTTGCAGATAATAACGGATGACCTCAATGTCCAATTTACTAATTCTAGAATGCAAAGTTTATGATCTCTACTTAAAAACGTTAGCAATACTCTTTGCAGCACAAGTTCAATCAAACCTCAACCTAGTCATGCATTCATTTCTATCATTCCCTTTTAACATTCATTAGAATAGAAACCATGAATCAAGCTAAGCATATTCAATGAACTCATTTGGCTAAGGGTAAGGTCAAGAGACAAAAATGGCCCCTTCAGTATGGTATTGACGTTTCAGAACAAGGGTCTCTCAATGAAACGGAATGAGCTTTAGTAGAATGCTAAAGGTAAGAACCAACCTATGCATACAAGAATAGACTCCCATCTACCCAGTCCTACACAAGCGGTCTTATCCCTTAGTCTAAAACCCAGACAGTCATCCTAATTCTACCCTTCACCCTTAGGCTTTTTCTTTTGATATCCTGGATCAGTTTCAACTTTTCTTTTTTGGTTTTTGGTTCTAGGAGGGTTTATACGCATATACATCTAGCGGATTGGGGTTCTTTTCTTAACTTAGCTTAGGCGTTTTTGTGTTTTTTCAGACTTTTGAGCTTTCTGCCTTTTCTTTTTCTTTTGCTATGCACATCCCCCAATCCTTTACTAGATACTCAAACATTCAGATCATTCCCCTCCTTTGAACTCTTACCCTTTTCTTTCCTTTTTCCAAGTTTTTCTCATTCTTTTCTATCCACAGAACCCACCCCAATATCCAATGATCAAGATCCCACCTAGTCCTATCTGATTCGAAAATTGCAAACCAGAACTACATGAGATTCTATCCTTGTCGGGTCAAACCTAACACTTTCTACCAAGCTCATTCAGAAATAGACCTCACACACTCACTAAAGTAATAACATGGCTTGAAAGAAGGCTAGGGTAAGGGCATGGTAAAACTGATCTAACAATGAGAATCAGCTACTTGGATTAGCAAAGAGTGGTATAAACAGATGAAAGAGAATCCAAGTATGTATATGGTATCCACGAGTTCAAATTCTATACCTAGACATGATAATTATAAGTCAAATTCAGGTTCAAATAGATGGGAAATGACAGAAAATCACAGCATGCTTCAGCTAAGACTCGATCTAGTTGTGCATTCAGAACATGGTTCGGTCTTATTTCAAGCTCAATATCAAGGCATTAAACAACTAGAAACGAGGGCATTGAAGTCATACAGTTGAATCAACAAGTTTACAAGGTTTTAAATCATCATCATCCCCTATGCATATGCAACAGCCCTATATGAAACAATCTAGACTCGATCCTAAAATGTAAATGCAACTAAATGAACACTCTGTTTTTGTGAAATCATTTTCGAAAATTTTCAAATTTTTTTGGTTTTTCTATGCCATATATGCATGCAGACTCAAGAATGCACGAAATCAAAATAAGAACAGAGAAAACACATCAATACAGACCTTAACCCTTCCCCCAAACTTAAATTACACAGTCCCTTGTGTAATAAAAATTTGGAAAGAAAGGCTAAGAGGAAACAGAAAACAATAAAAACGATGCATCTAATATATACAGAAAGGGTCAGTACGGGTACCTTGGTGATTATGGTGAGTATGTCGACTCGACCTGGTAGTGGTCGAGCTGGGTGCGTGAGCCAGATGCTCCGAAGTGTCTGTCTCGACGTCCTTGCTCGCGCTGGATGCGTGAGCCAGATGCTCCTCCTGCTTGGCGTCTCTTCCTCGCGTGTTGAAACTGCCTTGGCTGCCTTGGCTCGAAGGAGGAGGCTCGTGGTAGTTCCATCTCAGGTGCATGTTGTCTTGGTTCCTCGCGAAATGACCCGCTCCCCGTCAGAATTCTCCCAGGTACGATGGTTTTCTTGGGTGTAGGGGATTTGAACTTTAGCGTGAAGTCCTTGAGCTGGTCCTTCACGTCCTTCACTTGGTGTTTTAGGTCCATCACGGTACCCTTGAGTGCGGCGACGGTCTTCCCTTGAAACTTGTTCCACCTTTGAAGGAGATTAATCCGCTTGTGTGCCTCCTTCAGGGCTGGACTATGTGTGGGTTTGAGCTTGTACTCCTCAAATGAGTACCTTTCTGTTGGATCAACCTCCTCCAGAACAGCATCTTGATCGTCTGACCCCATTCCTTGGTCCATGATCTCCTCGTCTTGATTGTAGAGTCTATCGAGAGGAGGATGGAAATCAATGTTTCGGCCCTGGCGTACCTTGGTGAGATCGGTGCAAGGCAGGCGCAGTTTGGCTTCCCCAACTGTCGTTGTATGGTCCAGGAACCTACACCTCCTCAAGAAGTCGATATCTATCCATTTGGGTGGATAAGGTACTGATCGTAGCTCTACATCACAAGCAACAAGTATCGGGTTGATGATACCCCCAATACAGAGGTCACCTGCGCCATCCATCTTCATCTTGCCCATCTTTATCGCCCAGTCTTTGTAGTTTAGGAATTGCTCCATCAGAACAAGGGCGAGGTTAGCATCTGCTCTATCGCCCCACATCTTTCGCCCATCTCTTGTGCTCCCAAGAAGTGGCAGTAGGCATAAGTCCAGCATCCTTAGTTCACCTTCATTCACCGTCCCGGTCACCTTCCTTGCAAACATAGAGCTTGCTATTGTCTTGTGTAGGTACCTCAGGACAGGGCTTCGGATGCTTGAGCTCTTGCTTCTAGAGGAGGAGAAAGGTTTGGTGCTGTCGCCTATGGTCGACCATAATTGTTGGAGCTCCTCATGATCAAAATCTTGAATAAGTTCGTCACCTCCAGAAAAACCATATAGGTTGCAGATTTGCGCGATGGTAAGGGCATAGCATTGTCCTCTGCACGCGAAGGTAATGAAGCCAGGGCCGTCATCGGGTTCAACATCAGGCTCCTCATCGTAGAAATGAACCTTGAGGGACGAGAGGAAGTGGCACGTCTCTTCCTTGTAGGCTTCCAGCGGTGTGTTCATGAATTGTCTTGTACCTCCCGCCTCAAAGAGATACTCCATATCTCAAGCAATCCCGAGTGCTTGCATTGTTTCTTTGTGCGGGTATCTCGTTCCTTCAAAATTACGTTCAAGGAGGGCCTCTAGATACTTGGTTGCAGAGGGTTTGGTGTTCTTCTTTCTGGGTTGCCTTATCAACTTGGGCTCGTCTTCCTCTGTTTCTTCACCACCTTGATGCATACTCGGCTTGATTGGTGCTTTTCCTTCACGCTTGACCTGAGTGAGCTTCTTATCTGATACCGTAGTAGCTTGTCCCGACCCTCCAGCTCGAGTGTGGGGGCTCATCCGCCGAGGTTTCCTTATCAACTGAGGCTCGTCTTCCTCTGTTTCTTCACCACCTTGATGCATACTCTGCTCCATTTGTCCTTTTCCCTCACGTTGGGCGCGGGTGGTTTGTCTCGTTTCTTCAGCTCGAGTATGGATGCTCAAGCGAGACTTCCGGCCCTTCCGACTTGATCATTGGGCTTGGGCATATGTGGTCGAGTCCGGCGTGACTTCATACTCCATGGGTACCGCAATTTTTTCTTGGTCTGCGGCTTGTTCGTGTTCTTGCTCTTCGGCTGGAGGAATGCTCTCTCTCCACATCTGGAAGTTTCGGGCGAGTGCTTTAGCTGACCTACGACGGGCTTG
Organism: Boechera divaricarpa; assembly: GCA_026770425.1. Taxonomy (NCBI): domain Eukaryota; kingdom Viridiplantae; phylum Streptophyta; class Magnoliopsida; order Brassicales; family Brassicaceae; genus Boechera; species Boechera divaricarpa. The sequence continues at coordinate 61,448 of JAMKOQ010000197.1, forward strand.
GCGAGGGTCCATACCTGAGACTCGATCAAGGACAAGGAAAGAGAACTCAAAATCGTGAGGATTAGCCTCAAGAGCAGCAAAAATAAATTGAGAAATTTCTGGAAATGAAAGAGAGAGAGGATTAAGAGTGTTTGTGGTGTGAGTAAAGTATGGAGTTGAGTTCGGTATATATAGCCGAGTCGAGATCGTTGGAGCGTATTGAAAGCGTGTGGGTCGATAAGGCGGAGCGTGTTGAAAACGTGTGGTCTCTAGCTAGTGGAGTGTGGGATCGAGCTTGAAGGCGTGTTGAAGGCGTGTGGGCTCGAGTCTAACACCTTTTTGACCGAGTGGACGCTTCTTTGGCATCTTCTGAATCGAGTTTGGCCTGTATAAACAAGTGGGAGGGGACAAAGGACAAGGAGGAGCGTGTGTGGGTCGAGTGTGGGCTCCATCTGGTGAGACTCGAGCTGACATAATCGGATTCTAGCGTGTGTGGGTCGACCAAACACTCGTCTGACTTGTTCGTGACGTCGTATTGACCGTGACACCTCCGACTCGAGCATGTGAGCTCAGACACCATGACACCTCCGACTTGGGTCCACATGTCAGAATTTTTAAATTTTGAAAATTCCCTCCTAAGGTTTATGATCCACCTCTCTTGCTTTCCTAAAATCACACAATCAAGACAAAATAGCTTAGCACACTTATTTGACGTTTTTTTTTTTTTTTTTTTTTTTTTTTTTAAAAACTAAGGCAAAGAAATATGTACAGAGATAGACATGGGACTTCCTCCCAAGTGAGCTTGTTTAAAGTCTCTAAGCTTGACTTCCTGTTTTGTTCAGGCGGTGGAAGGCTCATCCAGAGGAATCGAAGTTCCTTCTGGAATGATGGTATCGGCTAGATAGGGTTTGAGCCTCTGTCCATTCACTGTGAATTCGTTTCCTCCCTTTCCAAATAAGGTGATTGCTCCGTAGGGTGAAACTTCCTTGACAGAAAATGGTCCTGACCATCTGGACTTGAGTTTTCCTAGAAACAGCTTGAGTCGAGAATTGAAAAGGAGGACTTGATCACCAGCCTTGAACTCCTTGTGCAAGATTCTCTTGTCGTGGAAGGCTTTGGTTCTTTCTTTGTAGATCTTAGAACTCTCATAAGCATCCAGCCTGATCTCTTCTAGCTCATGCAGGTCCAATACTCTCTTTTCCTGGGCAGACTTGATATCCAAATTCAGAAGTTTCGTTGCCCATAACGCCTTATACTCAACTTCAACAGGTAGGTGACAAGCCTTGCCGTAAAGGAGCTGGAATGGCGTTTGCCCTATAGGAGTCTTGAATGCAGTCCTGTACGCCCAGAGGGTTTCATCCAGCTTAGCAGACCAATCTCTTCTTGAAACACCCACTACTCTAGCCAGGATGGCTTTGATCTGCTTGTTGGACACCTCTACTTAACCACTGGTCTGGGGGTGATATGGTGTAGCTACCTTGTGCTTGACCCCATGTTTCTTCAGAAGATTCTCAAAGAGCTTGTTGATGAAGTGAGATCCCCCATCACTGATAACAACTCTTGGCACACCAAATCTGGGGAAGATGATGCTCTTGAACATCTTCATGACCACCTTTGCATCATTGCTAGGGCAAGCTATGGCTTCAACCCACTTCGAGACATAATCAACAACTACCAAGATGTAGCTGTTTCCAGAAGATGGTGGGTTGAAAGGACCCATAAAATCAATCCCCCAAACGTCAAACACCTCCACTTCCAAAATTGGGTTTTGTGGCATCTCATTCCTTCTACTGATGTTGCCCATTCTCTGGCAAGGATCGCACTTAGTGATGAAAGCTTGAGCATCTCTGAACATTGTAGGCCACCATAGACCCGCTTGCAGTACCTTCTGAACAGTCTTGAACGTAGCAAAGTGCCCTCCATAAGCAGACCCATGACAGTGCTCAAGCACACCCTGAACCTCGTCTTGTGCTATGCACCTCCTGAACAGACCATCTGTACCTCTCTTGTACAGGAAAGGTTCGTCCCAGTAGTAGTGCTTGACATCTCTCAGAAACTTATTTTTTCTGTAGGCGTCAAGATCATCAGGTAACTCACCACATGCAAGGAAATTAGCAAGATCAGAATACCAAGGTATGTCCTTCACTCCTATCACAGAAACAGCATCTAGTAGTCCCTCGTCAGGCATGGTGTCATCAACAGGTGCTGCATCATCTATCCTCATCCTTGACCAGTGATCTGCCACACCATTCTCTATACCCTTCTTATCAACAATCTCCATGTCAAACTCTTGAAGGAGGAGTATCCATCTGAGCAGTCTTGGCTTAGTGTCCTTCTTGGCATAGATATGCCTTAGTGCTGCATGATCAGTATAGACTATCACCTTAGACCCAACCAGATAACTTCTGAATTTCTCAAAAGCAAAGACTACAGCCAGCAATTCCTTCTCTGTTGTAGCATATCTCCCTTGAGCTTCATCTAGGGTCCTGCTTGCATAGTAGATCACATGCAGCTTCTTCTCAATCCTTTGGCCCAGTACAGCCCCTACAGCATAGTCCAAAGTATCACACATGATTTCAAATGGATAATCCCAGTTTGGTGCTTGGACTATTGGAGCAGTGACTAAGGCTCCCTTAATGAGCTGGAAAGCCTTCAAACATTCTGTATCAAATAGGAACTCTTGCTCCTTGCACAATAGCCTCGTTAGTGGTCTGGCTATCCTTGAGAAGTCCTTGATGAATCTTCTGTAAAACCCAGCATGCCCTAGGAAGCTCCTGATGTCTTTGACGTTCTTTGGTGGCTGCAGCTGCATCATCACATCAACCTTGGCCTTGTCCACCTCTATACCCTTCTCAGAAATTCTGTGACCCAAAGCAATCCCTTCTTTGACCATGAACTTCTGATAGGCAGGTACCATGGAGAAGGCATCAATGAGAGGCAACCTGATCTCAGCTTCCTTGATATGCTTATCAAAGATTTGTTTATGTTTCTCCATTAAGTCCTTCTTAAACCTCTTTGGGAAAGGTAATTTGGGCTTGTAAGGAGGAGGGACATAAGGTGCCTTCTTTTCCTCTGAAATCACAGCTTTAGGTGCAGGAGGTAGAATGTCTTGGCCATTCTGGTTGAGCTGTGGTGCCCCAGCAGGCATGGAATTCTTGTCTTTGTCATTTTTGGAAACGAAATCCTCCCCATCTGGATCCTCACTGTCCTCAGTGATTGGAGTAGGTCCTTCCCGCTCAGGTAATTCTTTGCCATTCCTCAAAGTGATTGCGTTGATGTGAGCATAGTCTTTGGGGTTTTGGACTGCTTTACCAGGGAGTTGGGAAGGGTGAGAGGTTGAAGCTGTCTTGCCCTCAATGGAAAGAATCTTGGACTGCAGAGACTCAATCTTGCTGTTAAGATCATTGTAGGTGTAGTCCATCTGTGTTTTCATTTCACCAAACTTCTTGGTTGTTTCGAGTGCACCAGCAGCTTGACCCTGTAGGATTTGCTGCAGCAAGGTGTTTGTCTGTTGATCTGGGGCAGTAGAAGACTGAGCGTGGTGAGACTGAAATCCTGGTGGTGTAAACGGGGCTCCCTGTTGTTGGTGATGACTCTGGAAGTGCGGTTTAGGGGCAAAGTTCTTGAGAGAAGGGAAAGAGCCGTAGTTTGAAACCATCTTCGCTGACCCCATTGATCTTTGTAAGGCTGCAGAGCCTATCAAACTCGTCCAGATGATCGAGTGGGTCCTCCATGGGTAGTCCATGAAACTTGTTGTTCTGCACCATGGCGATCAAGCTGCTCTTGATCTCAAAATTGTTGTTCTGGACCGTGGGAGGGACAATCCCTTGTCTGTTGGTATGAGTATTGGGGGCGTCCCCTGCTCCTATCAAACGGGGTCTCCTCACAGGAGGAGGATCTTGAACCTGTGGTTGGTCTTCCATACCGAGTGGATTCTGATGTTCGTCTTGGATGTTTTCTCGCTGCGCTCGCAACTGTTGTGGTAGCCTGTCAATATTATCGATGGGGCGAAGGAGGTTCTGACTTCCTCTTGATCTGGTTTGCATGCAGGTGGATGTGTACCTGAAAATGCAAAGACAGTCAAGTTAGTAAGCGAAGAACTGTAAAAGAACTTGATCAAGAATATTTTGAAATCCTAATTGTAACAAACAACACCCAAATGGCAACGGCGCCAAATTGGTATAGGTCAATTCCTTACTAGACCAAGTTTTCGTTGTAGTAGTAAGGTGTCAATCCATAAGGGTGAAGATATTAACCAAAAAGGATGCGATCAAGCAATTCAAGTCAAGCTAAGCAAATAGCGTATTGGGGTCTAGCAACCTAGACAAAAACTGAGAATGGACACTAAAACAGATACCGTATAGGACTAACAAGATCTAGCAGGAACCAAGCAATAACAGAAATAGCATATGGGGGTAAAGAGCAGCGTATAGGACTAGCAGCAAATTCAACAGTGCAAGAGAAGTTCCTAAGGATGGGGGTAATCGACTCAGTGTGTTCTCTTAGCCTATTCAAGTGGTTTAACAAAACTCAATCAAACTATTCCCTAGACATCAAACATCAAAACCAGTTAACTCCACTCCCGTGGTAAGTAACCTCAAACTAGACCAGTTCCAGACCCAATCCCTTGGCGAAATCTACCCTAGCAGGCAATACGATTCAGTTCAATATTGTCGATAAACACCCTAGACAACTAATCCCTTAGGCTAGGTATGCAAATCTCTAACATCAGTTCATTCAAGCATTTTATCAAACACCTTCTGGGTGGAAAAACACCTAAGTTCTAATTCCAATTGATCAGAAAGAAACTAGCATTAAGAACACTGATTTAGAAGGGAAATCAAACGATCTACACTTAAACCACCTGAAAGACCAAGATTCTACACCTAATCTATCCCATCCTCAAGAACCCTAATGACTACTCAAAACTCATGAAGAACATCAAGAACACAAACCCAGAAATAATAAAAACTTGCATAGATGATAGAAACAGATAGAGATAATGATAGAACAGAAGGAACAAACTCAAAATAACAAGTAGAAATCAAATTACAAGTTCTGGAAACTAAGAACAGAGAAGAACACAAGGAAAAACTCGAAATATTAGGGATAAAACGTAGTTTTCTTCAGTCTTAACCCAACATTAGGTATTTATACTAAGTCTTAAAAATCCTAAAACGTCATGCGCAAAATAGTAAATATGTGCAGGATAAGGTCCAGCTCGGCTAAGTCTTGGTCGAGTGCTGTGCTCAAACAGACAAAATCAAGACTGCATTTTTCTGAGATGAGCTTGAGTAGTCCACTCGATTGTAGGGGCTCGAGCTGGGTTCTGAAACTTCAAGACGCCACCTTTTGTCTCTGCTTGATCATACAGCTCGAGCATGGGTACTCGAGCTGAGCTTCTGCTCCATCTCCTGCTCAGACTCGATCACGTCTGCATGGGTATCCAGCACGGACTCGATCAGCATGTCCCAGACAGCTTCTGCTCTGCACGGACTCGATCACAACTGCTCTGTATGGACTCGAGCAGCACGTACCAGACAGCTTCTGGTCTAACTTCTCCAAAATCACCCGAAAGTACCTGTAACAAGCCAAATATGCAGGATGTATGCGGACCTAATGCAAAACACTCTAAGTATGCAAAACTCGGAATAAATAACAAGAACGGGGTGAATAACACGTCAAAACGTATGATTTATGCAAGCTAAAACGATGCAAAATGCAAACATATCACTTACCCTAGCCTTCTTTCAAGCCATGCTATTACTTTAGTGAGTGTGTGAGGTCTATTTCTGAATGAGCTTGGTAGAAAGTGTTAGGTTTGAGCCGACAAGGATAGAATCTCATGTAGTTCTGGTTTACAATTTTCGAATCAGATAGGACTAGGTGGGATCTTGATCATTGGATATTGGGGTGGGTTCTGTGAATAGAAAAGAATGAGAAAAACTTGGAAAAAGAAAAGAAAAGGGTAAGAGTTCTTAGGAGGGGAATGATCTGAATGTTTGAGTATTTAGTAAAAGATTAGGGATGTGCATAATAAAAGAAAAAAGAAAAGGCAGAAAGCTCAAAAGTCTGAAAAATATAAAAACTCCTAAGCTAAGTTAAGAAAAGAACCCCAATCCGCTAGATGTATATGTGTATAACCCCTCCTAGAAACAAAAACAAAAAGAAAAAAGATGAAACCGTTCCAAGATATCAAAAGAAAAAGCCTAAGGGTGAAGGGTAGAATCAGGATGACTTTCTGGGTTTTAGACTAAGGGATAAGAACGCTTGTGTAGGACTGGGTAGATGGGAGTCTATTCTTGTATGCATAGGTTGGTTCTTACCTTTAACATTCTACTAAAGCTCATTCCGTTTCATTGAGAGACCCTTGTTCAAACGTCAAAACCGTACTGAAGGGACCATTTTTGTCTCTTGACCTTACCCTTAGCCGAATGAGTTCATTGAATATGTTTAGCTTGATTCATGGTTTCTGTCTAAATAAATGTTAAGAGGAATGATAAATTCGAATGCATGTCTAGGTTGAGGTTTGATTGAACTTGTGCTGAGAAGAGTATGGCTAACGTTTTTAAGTAGAGTTCACAACTTTGCATTCTAGAATTGGTAACTTGGACATTGAGATCATCTGTTACAATCTGCAAGTTTTGGTTCTGAGTCCCCACCTTCAACCCACTTCTCCATTCTTATTCCTTTGTTTGCTTGAGGGCAAGCAAAGACTATGTTTGGGGGAGTTGATATGTTTGCATTTTGCATCGTTTTATCCTGCATAATTCATACGTTTAGACGTGTTATTCACCATGTTCTTGTCATTTATTCCTAGTTTTGCATACTTAGATTGTTTTGCATTAGGTTTGCATACATCCTGCATATTTGGCTTGTTACAGGTACTTTCAGGTGATTTTGGAGAAGTTAAACCCGAAGCTGCTAGGACACGCCACTCAACCTGGATGCCCCAGCAGACGTGGTTTACCGAAGCTGTCTTGAGCATACCACTCGACCTGGATGCTACAACAGACTCAAGCACCTATGCTAGAGCAGACGTGATCAAGTCCATGCAGGAAATGGAGCAGAAACTCAGCTCTAGCACCCATGCTCGAGCTGTATGATCAAGCAGAGACAAAAGGTGGCGTCTTGAAGATTTCTGGCCGAGCTCGAGTACCCATGCTCGAGCTGCATGATCAAGACCAACATAAAAGAGGAGTCCTGGAATTTCTGAGCCCAGCTCGAGCCCTTGCAATCGAGTAGACTGCTCAAACTCAACACAGAAAAATGCAATCTTGATTTCGTCTGCTTGAGCACAGCACTCGACCAAAACGTAGTCGAGCTAGACCTTATCCCGCACGTTTTTACTATTTTGCCCATGACGTTTTAGGGTTTTTAAGACTTAGTATAAATACCTAATGGGGATTAATACTAAGAAAACAACGTTTTTAGCTCTAACATTTCGAGTTTTCCTTGTGTTCTTCATTGTTCTTAGTTTCCAGAACTTGTAATTTGATTTCTACTTGTTATTTTGAGTTGATTCCTTCTGTTCTATCATTTCTCCATCTATTTCTATCTTATATGCAAGTTTTTATGATTTTTGGGTTTGTGTTCTTGATGTTCTTCATGAGTTTTGAGTAATCATTAGGGTTCTTGAGGATGGGATAGATTAAGTGTGAAATCTTAGTCTTTCAGGTGGTTTAAAAGTATATTGTTTGATTTCCCTTATAAATTAGTGTTCTTAATGCTAGTTTCTCTCTGATCAATTGAGATTAGAACTTAGGTATTTTTCCACCCAGAAGGTGTTTGATAAAATGCTTGACTAAACTGATGTTAGAGATCTGCATGCCTAGCCTAAGGGATTAGTTGTCTAGGGTGTTTTTCGACAATATTGAACTGAATCTTATTGCCTGCTAGGGTAGATTTCGCCAAGGGATTGGGTCTGGAACTGGTCTAGTTTGAGGTTACTTATCACGGGAGTGGACTTAACTGGTTGTGATGTTTGATGTCTAGGGAATAGCTTGATTGAGTTTTGTTAAACCACTTGAGTAGGCTAAGGGGACACACTGAGTCGATTACCCCATCCTTAGGAACTTTTCTTGCATTATTTGACTTTTCTGCTAGTCCTATACGCTGTTCTGCTAGCCTCTGTTAGTCCTATATGCTATTTCTGTTATTGATCTGCTTCTGTTAGTTCTTGCTAGTCCTATACAATATCTATTTTAGTTTCCATTCTCAGTTTCTGTCTAGGTTGCTAGACCCCAATACGCTATTTGCTTGGGTTGACTTGAATTGCTTGATCGCATCCTTTTTGGTTAATATCTTCACCCTTATGGATTGACACCTTACTATACTACAACGAAACTTTGGTCTAGTAAGGAATTGACGTATATCAAGGGCCTTATTACTAATGGTTTTCAAAGAGTGTCTAAGTGTAGGTACAGATGAAACCATCATACCGGAAGAAATTCAATCCTTACTCCGAGACTATGAGGATGTGTTCCCTGAAGAGTTACCACCGGGTTTACCTCCACTTCAAGGCATCGAATATCACATAGACCTCATTCCTGGATCTGCTCTACCAAACAAACCCGCCTACCGCATGAACCCGGACGAAACCAAGGAGCTCGAAAAACAAGTCCAAGACCTTCTAGACCGGGGTTACATCCGAGAGAGCCTTAGCCCTTGTACCGTGCCCGTCTTGCTCGTTCCAAAGAAAGAAGGCGCATGGAGAATGTGTGTGGACTGTCGCGCCATCAACAATATAACCATCAAGTACCGACACCCTATACCTCGCCTTGATGACATGCTCGATGAATTAAGCGGCTCAACAATCTTCACGAAGGTTGATCTCAAGAGTGGGTACCACCAGGTGAGAATGCGAGAAGGAGACGAGTGGAAAACCGCCTTCAAAACAAAGCAAGGCCTCTACGAATGGCTTGTCTTGCCGTTTGGTCTCACCAACGCTCCTAGCACATTTATGCAGCTAATGAACCAGGTTCTTCGTTCTTATCTCGGTAAATTTGTGGTCGTTTATTTTGATGACATTTTAATATATAGTAAGAGCGTACATGACCACTTAAAACATATCGAACTAGTACTCAAATCGCTTCGAAAGGAAGGTCTATATGCCAACCTAAAGAAGTGTGTCTTTTGTACTAACAAGCTTGTCTTTTTAGGCTTTGTTGTTAGTGAACAAGGTTTGCAAGTGGATGAGGAGAAGATCAAGGCAGTCCGCGAATGGCCCACGCCAACAACCATCGGACACGTTCGGAGTTTTCATGGCCTAGCCAGTTTTTATCGAAGATTCTTAAAGGATTTTAGCACCCTCGCCGCGCCTCTCACTGCCGTCATCAAGAATAACCAACCCTTCAAATGGGGAACTCCTTAAGAAGATGCCTTCAATGCCTTGAAGGAGAAGTTAACCCAGGCACCGGCTCTTTCATTACCTAACTTTGACGATATATTTGAAATTGAATGTGATGCTTCAGGGTTGGGGATTGGAGCCGTTCTACATCAAAGGAAGAAGCCCGTGGCGTTTTTCAGTGAGAAACTCAATGGCGCCACACTCAACTACCCGACATATGACAAGGAGTTGTACGCCTTAGTCCGAGCTCTACAAACGTGGCAGCACTACTTGTTGTCAAAAGAATTCATCATTCATACTGATCATGAGACACTCAAGCACCTACAGGGCCAAACGTCACTCAAGAGAAGACACGCAAAGTGGCTTGAGTTTATAGAGATGTTCTCTTACGTCATTAAGTATAAAAAAGGGACGGACAATGTGGTGGCGGATGCTTTATCCCGACGTTACACGCTGATCACCACGCTAGAAGCCAAGATCATGGGATTCGAGCACCTCAAGGTTCACTACACCGAGGATCCCGACTTTGCCGAGGCTTTATAAGCCTGTGGTAAGGTGATATGTCTGCATTTTATATAGTTTTAGAATGCATAATTCGTACATTTAGCCTTGATTATTAACATGTTCTTAGCATTTGTCTCTAGTTTTGCATACTTAGAGTGTTTTGCATTAGGTTTGCATGCATTTTGCATTTTGGACTTGTTTCAGGTGCAATCAGGTGATATTGGAGATGTTGAAGTCAAATGGAGAAAAAGAGAGCTTAAATCGGCCAAGAAATTCTCTTGGAGCTTGTAACCATCACCCAGCTCGAGCCAGCAGGTCGAGCCGGTGCATTCTGCACCAAAACTGCACTTTGAGCCCAGCTCTAGCAAGCAGCTCGAGCCAGCAGGTCGAGCCAGTTCATTCTGCATCAAAAACTGCACTTTGGATCCAGCTCGACCACCCCTGGTCGAGCTCTGGAAAAGCTGGAGTCTTGAAGTTTTGGACCTAACTCGACCACCCATGATCGAGCTGGTTGATCGAGCCGAGCATAAAGGTGGAGTCTTGAAGTTTTTGTAGCCAGCTCGACCACACATGATCGAGCCCCTATCTCGAGCTGAAGAAATAAAAATGCAATCTTGATTTTGGCCTAGCTCGAACACAGCTCGACCACCTTTGGTCGAGCCCTCCTACGCACTTTCCTATTTTGTCTTTTTGTGATTTAGGGTTTCTATCTCTTAGTATAAATACCCTAAAAACGCTTAGCATTAGACAATCTCGATTTTCTTAAGCTTTGTTCATCTGTTCTTGCTTTCGGATCCTGTAACTTTGATTCTACTGAGTATTTGTGTTTGAATCTTTCTATTCTATCTATTATCTTCCTCATCTTTCTATTTATGCAAGTTATTTTGATTTCTGGGTTTGTGATTATGCTGTTCTTCATGTGTTCTAAGTAGTCTTTAGGGTTCTTGAGGATGGGTTAGATTAGGTGTGGAATCTTAGTCTCCTAGGTGGTTTAAGTGTAGAATTGTTTGATTTCCCTTCTGTTTTAGTGTTCTTAATGCTAATTTCTCTCTGATCAATTGGAATTAGAACTTAGGCATTTCAACACCCAGAAGATGTTTGATGAAATGCCTGACTGAACTAATTTCAGAGATTTACATTCCTAGCCTAAGGGATTAGATGTCTAGGGTGTTTATTGGCTTTAACAAACTGAATCTTAATGCCTGTTAGTCTAGATTTCGCTAAGGGATTAGGTCTGGAACTGGATTAACTTGAGGTTATCTGTCACGGGGGTGGATTTAGCTGTTTATGAGTTTGTTGTCTAGGGAATAGCTTGATTGAGTTTGTTAAACCATCTAGGCAGATTAAGAGGAAACACCAAGTCAATTACCCCATCCTTAGGAGCTTCTCTCACTTGATTGATTTCTTTTGCTCTGTTATTGCTCGTTTTTGTTGTGTTTTGCTAGGAGTCTCGCTTTGCTATTTTGCTAGTTACCTATAGTCTCTGTTCTCTTGCTAGGAGTCTCTGTTTCTAGTTTTCTGTTTAGGTTCTTAGTTTCTCACCTTATTGCTTGTTGGCTTGACTTAAACTGTTTGATTACATACTTCTTGGTTAATATCGCACCCATTTGGATTGATACCTTATTGTGCTACAACGACATGATAGTTCAGTAAGAAATTGACATATACCAATTTGGGTGTTGTTTGTTACAATTAGGATTTCAAATCGTTTTCGATCAAGTTCTTATTCAGTCTACTATGTTCCTGACTTAGTTTTTCCTTTCTGTTTCTTTGCGTTTCAGGTACCACCGTGACTCGACCTCCTCAGCTCGACCACACACGATCGAGCTGGCCTAGCTCAATCACGCCTGCTCGAGTCCACACGCCGAGTTCACCTCCACCTGCATGGAAACGAGATCAAAAGGGAGTCAGAACCTCATTCGCTATCTCGACAATGTTCATAAATTACCACAAACGTTGAGAGAGCAGAGATCATCTCGTAGTAGCTCAACAGATCCAGTAGATATGGCTGATGATAATCCACCACAGCCTGAACATGTGCTTTATCCGAGAAGGCAGCGTCGGATTGGTGCGGGAGATACTCCCAACACTCACACCAACAGACAAGGGATTGTACCTCCTACAGTCCAGAACAACAACTTTGAGATCAAGAGTGGCTTGATAGCTATGGTGCAATGCAAAAAATTCCATGGGCTGCCTATGGAAGACCCTCTCGATCATTTAGATGAGTTTGATAGGCTCTGCAGCCTTACCAAGATCAATGGAGTCAGTGAAGACTGTTTCAAGCTGCGACTCTTTCCATTCTCTCTTGGTGACAAAGCCCATCTCTGGGAGAAGAATCTACCCCATGGCTCTATCACTTCATGGTATGATTGCAAGAAAGCTATCCTTGCCAAGTTTTTCTCCAATGCTCGAACAGCTCGCCTCAGGAACGAGATATCCGGTTTTTCTCAGAAAGATGGGGAGACATTCTGCGAATGCTGGGAACGATTCAAAGGTTACACCACCCAATGTCCTCACCACGGTTTCAGCAATGAGTCCCTCCTTAGCACACTCTACAGAGGAGTTCTCCCAAAGGTCCGAATGCTTCTTGATACACCCAAGCAATGGTAACTTCCTCAACAAAGATGTTGATGACGGATGGGAGCTTGTAGAGAACCTTGCTCAATCAGATGGAAACTACACTGCGGAGTATGATCGCAGTATAAGGGGTAGTGTTGATTGAGAGGAGAGGCATAGAAAGGAGATGAAAGCTATGAATGCCAAGTTAGATCAGATACTACACCAGCAGAAGCATGTCCACTTTGCCCAATGCAGATACGGTTTTTCAGGTTCGGGACGGGGAGGATACTGGTATGGAAGAGGTCAGCTATGTTCAGAATCAGGGTGGCTACAACAACAGTTTCCTCAACTACAAGAACAACCCTAATCTCTCATACAGGAGCACCAATGTTGCTAACCCTCGGGATCAAGTCTACCCGCCTCGCAACAACCACCTCGCCAACGCCCTTCGTCGCTACAACCAGAATCAGGGTTTTGTTTCTAAGCCGCACTACCAGGCAGTTATCCGCAACAAGTAGTCATGGGTCCACCACCTGGTTTTCCACCTCCCCAAGCTCAGCCTTCTCATGCTCAAAATCACCGGATGACGAAAATGCTGCAACAAATCCTACAAGGTCAGTACTGGTGCATTGGACGTCGCTAAGAAATTTGGTGAATTCAAAACCCAGATGGACCACACATACAATGAGCTCAACAGCAAGATATAGACATTGAACTCTAGAATCAAATACTTGGAGAACATCACTGCCTCCACTTCTTCCACAAAGCCTATTGGACAACTTCCAGAAAGCAATTCAGAACCCCAAGGAGTATTGCAATGCCATATTTTCAATGGAATCAAGTCCCATTGCTGATCATGAGGCTGAAGTTAGAGAAATTGAGTTTTTGCTTTATGGTTCAGATGCTCCCACCAATGCAATCAGAAAAGCACTCCCAGTAGGAGTAGGCACTACTCCAGTCACCGTGGACAAGTGAAGTTGAAGATGGGGTGGATTTGAGCTGCAAAAAGGATCAACAAACTCGACTAGAGGCTGACTCTAGCACCTAGCTCGACCATACTGGTCGCGCCAGCCCTCCACCTGCGCCAAAACCAGTGGTTTCGCAGAAAAGAAGGCACCCTTTGTCCCTCCTCTTTACAAACCTAAACTGTCTTTTCCAAAACGATTCAAAAAGGAAATAATGGAGAAGTATAGAGCGCTTTTTGACAAGCACATGAGGGAAGCAGAGATTAGGATACCTCTCATTGATACCTTCTCAATGTTTCCTTCATATCAGAAATTCTTGAAGAATGCAGTAAATGAAAAAGCGAAGGAGATTCAGGGTATGGTGGTCTTGTCGGAAGAATGCAAGTGCTTATTATACGTAAAAGGGTTATCAAGGAGAAGCTAAGTGATCCTGGTTCATTCACTCTATCATGCTCTTTAGGCCCATTGATTTTCAAGAAATCCCTCTGTGATCTTGGAGCATCTATCAGCCTCATGCCACTCTCAGTTGCTAAGAGGTTAGGATTCAGCAATTACAAGCCTTGCAACATCTCTTTGGTGCTTGCAGACAGATCTGTTAGAACTCCTCATGGCATGTTACAAGATCTACCTCTACGGGTTGGAACAGTTGAGATACCCACAGACTTCATAGAGCTGGAGATGGATGAAGAACCAAGCGACCCTCTGATTCTAGGAAGACCTTTCTTAGCTACAGCCGGAGCAGTCATTGATATTCGAAAGGGAAAGATTGATCTTAACCTTGGGAGTGATTTCAAAATGACATTCGACATCAAAGACACAATGAATGAGCAAGGGGTCAAGCCATTCATACATGGTCAGATTATTGCAGAGGAGACCTCAGTTCCCCTCCATGAACAACCATAGGCCTAAGAAAAAGGAAGTCAAGCTTAGAGACTTTAAACAAGCTCACTTGGGAGGAAGTCCCATGTCTATCCCTGTATATAATGCTTTAGTTTTCTTTTTAAACCGTCGTTTAAGTGTGCTAAATTCTTGTTTCTGGCTTGTTTGTGTGGTTTCAGGAGAATATGAGCATTGACTCGTGATGAAAAGGAGGATTTACGCAAAATTTAGCCTGGCTTGACCACCCAGCTCGACCACCCTGGTCGAGCCAAGTGATCGAGTCAGATGGGGAGAAAACCAAAATCTGAATTTTGAATCCGACGGGGACAGCTCGACCACTCAGCTCGAGCATGACGTCGAGTCAAGCTCCCATGCTGCTTACACTCGGGAAAGCATAGAGGATTCAATCTCCTCCTTCTTCTCCAACCCTTGAGGTACCTGTTCTATCCATTCTTGTATATATCATTTGCATTTGTTTCTTGCTTTTTGTTGTTTCTTAAACTTTCTTTCTAAATTTTTATTACACAAGGGACTGTGTAATTTAAGTTTGGGGGAAGGGTTAAGATGTGTTTGATTTGTTTTCTGTGTTCTTATTTTTACTTTGTGCATATTTGAGTCTGCATGCATCTAAGGCATAGAAAAACCAAAAAAAAAAATTTTTTGAAAATTTTGAAAAACAAAAACAAAAACAGAGTGTTCATGTAGTTGCATTTACATTTTAGGATTGAGTCTAGATTGTTTTCATATAGGGCTGTTGCATATGCATAGGGGATTATGATGATTATAACCTTGCAAGCTTGCTGATTTAATATGATAATTTCAATGCCCTCGTTTCTAGTTGTCTAATGCATTGTGAATGAACTTGAAGTAAGACTGCACCATACTTTGAATGCACAACTAGATTATGTCTCATTTGAAGCATGCTGTGATTTGATACCATTCCCTATCTATTTGAACCTGAACTTGACCTATAATTATCATGTCTGTGCACTGCATTTGAACTCATGGATACCATATACATACTTGGATTTTCTTTCACCTGTTTACCACTCTTGCTAATCCAAGTAGTTGTTCCCATCATTAGAACAGTTTTACCATGCCCTTAGCCTAGCCTTCTTTCAAGCCATGTTATTACTTTATTGAGTGTGTGAGGCCTATTTCTGAATGAGCTTAGTAGAAAGTGTTAGGTTTGAGCCGACAAGAATAGAATCTCATGTAGTTCTGGTTTGCAATTTTCGAATCAGATAGGACTAGGTGGGATCTTGATCATTGGGTATAGGGTTTGGTTCTGTGAAAAAAAAAAAAACTTGGAGAAAGATGAAAGAAAAAGGTTAAGAGTTCTTAGGAGGGGAATGATCTAAAAATGTGTTAATCTAGTAAAGGAGATGGGGGTGTGCTAAGAAAGAGAAAAGAAAGGCAAAAAGCTTAAAGTCTGAAAAACATAGAAAAAGCCTAAGCTGGTAGTAAAAAACCATAAGAAAAACTCCAATCCGCTAGAAGTATAAAGAACCTCTCCTAGAACAAGAACAAAAAGAAAAAAAATGAGTCTGATCCAAGAAAAGTTCAAGGCAAATTGCCTAAGTGTTAAGGGTAGAATTAGGACAACTTTCTGGGTTTAGAATTGGGGGTTAAGAACACTTGTGTATGATTGGGTAGATGAGAGTCTATTCTTGTATGCATAGGTTGGTTCTTACCTTTAGCATTCTACTGAAGCTCATTCCTTTTCTTGAGAGATCCCTGTTCTGAACTGATCAAACCATGTGAAAGGGACCATCTTTGTCTCTTAACCTTACCCTTAGCCAAATGAGTTCATTGAATGTGCATAGCTTGATTCATGGCTTCTGCTTAATTGAATGTTAAAGGGAATGGTAGATTTGAATGCATGTCTTGGTTGAGATATAATTGAAATTGTGCTGTGAAGACTATGGCTAAAGTTTTTAAGTAGAGTTCATTGACTTTGCATTCTAGAACTAGCAACTTGGACATTGAGATCATCTATTATATCAGCATGCTTTGGTTCTAAATCCCCATTTTCAAACCTCTTCTCCATTCTTTTTCTTCTTCCGGTTGCTTGAGGGCAAGCAAAGACAAAGTTTGGGGGAGTTGATAGGTCTGCATTTTCCTTTTTGACTTGTTTCAGGTGCAATCAGGTGATATTGGAGATGTTGAAGTCAAATGGAGAAAAAAAAGTTCTTAAATCGGCCAAGAAATTCTCTTGGAGCTTGTAACCATCACCCAGCTCGAGCCAGCATGTCGAGCTAGTGCATTCTGCACCAAAAACTGCACTTTGAGCCCAGCTCTAGCAAGCAGCTTGAGCCAGCAAGTCGAGTCAGTTCATTCTGCACCAAAAACTACACTTTGGACCCAGCTCGACCAGGGGTGGTCGAGCTCAGGAAAAAGGTGGAGTCTTGAAGTTTTAGACCCAGCTTGTCCACCCATGATCGAGCTGGTTGATCGAGCCGAGCATAAAGGTGGAGTCTTGAAGTTTTTGGAGCCAGCTCGACCACACATGATCGAGCCCCTATCTCTAGCTGAAGAAATAAATATGCAATGTTGATTTTGGCCTAGCTCGAGCACACAGCTCGACCACCTTTGGTCCAGCCCTCCTACGCACTTTCCTATTTTGTCTTTTTGTGATTTAGGGTTTCTATCTCTTAGTATAAATACCCTAAAAACGCTTAGCATTAGACAATCTCGATTTTCTTAAGCTTTGTTCATCTGTTCTTGCTTTCTGGATCCTGTAACTTTGATTCTACTGAGTATTTGTGTTTGAATCTTTCTATTCTATCTATTCTCTTGCTCATCTTTCTATTTATGCAAGTTATTTTGATTTCTGGGTTTGTGATTATGCTGTTCTTCATGTGTTCTGAGTAGTCTTTAGGGTTCTTGAGGATGTGTTAGATTAGGTGTGGAATCTTAGTCTCCTAGGTGGTTTAAGTGTAGAATTGTTTGATTTCCCTTCTGTTTTAGTGTTCTTAATGCTAATTTCTCTCTGATCAATTGGAATTAGAGCTTAGGCATTTTCACACCCAGAAGATGTTTGATGAAATGCCTAACTGAACTAATTTCAGAGATTTACATTCCTAGCCTAAGGGATTAGATGTCTAGGGTGTTTATTGGCTTTAACAAACTGAATCTTAATGCCTGTTAGTCTAGATTTCGCTAAGGGATTTGGTCCGAACTGGATTAACTTGAGGTTATCTGTCACGGAAGTGGATTTAGCTGTTTATGAGTTTGTTGTCTAGGGAATAGCTTGATTGAGTTTGTTAAACCATCTAGGCAGATTAAGAGGAAACACCAGGTCAATTACCCCATTCTTAGGAGCTTCTCTCACTTGATTGATTTCTTTTGCTCGTTATTGCTCTGTTTTTGTTGTGTTTTGCTAGGAGTCTCTGTTTTGCTATTTTGCTAGTTGCCTATAGTCTCTGTTCTCTTGCTAGGAGTCTCTGTTTCTAGTTTTCTGTTTAGGTTATTAGTTTCTCACCTTATTGCTTGTTGGCTTGACTTAAACTGTTTGATTACATCCTTCTTGGTTAATATCGCACCCATTTGGATTGATACCTTATTGTGCTACAACGACATGATAGTTCAGTAAGAAATTGACATATACCATAAGGGTGAATTCCATTCCTATTACTTACATGATGGTTTTCTTTCCAGGGACAAACGATTGTGTATACCGCAAGGACCAATGCGTGACCTTCTTCTCAAGGAGGCTCACGGCGGCGGCCTTATGGGTCATTTCGGTGTAGATAAAAATCTAGCCGTGGTAACGGACCACTTCTACTGGCCGCATCTTAAGAAGGACGTGGAGAAAACCTGTGCAAGATGTATCATATGTCACCACGCCAAGTCCAGGTCCCATCCTCATGGTTTATATCTACCTCTACCCGTTCCTAACGCCCCCTGGGAAGATATTTCCATGGATTTTGTCTTAGGTTTGCCACAGGTTAAACACAAGGATTCGATCTTCCTGGTAGTAGATAGATTTTCCAAAATGTACCTTGCAATAAAACTAATGACGCGTCATAAATCGCCGACCTGTTTTTCAAGGAAGTGGTAAAATTGCACGGTATTCCTAGAACTATTGTCTCTGACCGTGATGTTAAGTTTCTAGGTCATTTTTGGAGAACCCTTTTGAAGAAGCTTGGTACAAAGCTCCTATTCTCAACGACATGTCACCCACAAACAGACGGACAGACGGAAGTGGAAAATCGTACACTTTCCACCCTACTCAGGGCAACGCTTGGCCAAAATATGAAGACATGGCTCGAATGTCTACCTTTTGTGGAATTTGCCTATAACTATGCAAGGCACTCTACTACTAACCTCTCTCCCTTTGAGGTTGTTTATGGTTTTAGGCCCTTAGCCCCGATGGACTTATCGCCAATCCCTCAAACAGAGCAAATCAACATCGACGGCAAGAACCGAGGCGAGTTCGTGAAAAAGATACATGAACAAACGCGAGCCAAGATCCTTAAGAAGAATGAAAAGATCCAGGAGAGAGTCAACAAGGGTCGGAAACAAGTTATCTTCGAGCCTGGCGATTGGGTGTGGATCCACATGCGAAAGGAGAGATTTCCTCAAAAGCGAAGTTCAAAAGTAGCACCACGAGGCGATGGACCGTTCCAAGTCCTGGAGAGGATCAACGACAATGCATATAAGCTAGAGCTTCTAGGTGAGTTTAACATCTCACATACCTTTAATGTTTTTGATCTTCTGCCTTATGTTTCAGATGAACAAGTTTTGAGGGCAAAACCTTCTCAAGAGGGAGGGAATGATGCGGTCATCGACTCCACCAGCGAGCCATCAAACCAAGAACCAGACAAGGAAGACACCATGACAAGAGAAGGTCCCATGACACGAGCCAAATCATGAAGATTGAGTTTTGGACCAAGTATAACTCTCGGACCGGGCCAATCGGACATCGGACCAAGCGAGAGAACCGTACAAGGACATGACCCGGACAACCAAGGGCAAATCAAGATTCCGGAAGTCCATGGTCCCATAACAACAGCAAATCAAACGGCTTCAGCCTAATGGTTCCAGCGAGTGACCCTCGAGTCTAGTTCGAGTCCTAGTAGAGTCGTTTTCTTTCTTTTATTTTTATGTCTTTTTTTTTAAGACACTTTCCTTATAAGGGAACGACTTGTTGTTCTCAATGAAAGTGTGCGTTGTTTTGAGTCTTTTCTTTTGCAAGTCCTGTTGTTTTAAAGTCGCAACCCTGGGATTGTAGCCAACGAACCATTTATAAGGTTCCATGGCCGTGTATTTCGTTTTTTTCTCACCTTGAATCAATAAAGAACCAAATTTTCTTAAAGTTTTTCGTAAAAGCTTTTGCTTAGTTCTTGTCTTCGCATGAGATTCGCCAAGCCAAGTTCCTCTCAGCTGTATCAAAGAGTCTTCCATCCTCTTTGTGGGTCACTATTCATTCCACCAACACGCCATCAAACGTCTTCACGGGAGGAGCTACGAGCTAACCGTCTGGACACCATCACCTTGGCCGCGAGATTGCCTAAGGAGAAGGAGCTTCGAGCTAGCTTCTTACCAACCTCAAGTCCGAATCAAAGGCTCAACCCCGAGTCTTATATCAGGAAATCAAACAATTCTACACTTAAACCACCTAGAAGACTAAGATTCCACACCTAATATATCCCATCCTTAAGAACCCTAATGACTACTCAGAAACCATGAAGAACATCATGATCACAAACCCAGAAATCAAAATAACTTGCATAAGTAGAAAGATAAAGAAGATAATAGATAGAATAAAAAGATTTAAACACAAATACTCAGTAGATTCAAAGTTACAGGATCCAGAAAGCAAGAACAGATGAATAAAGCTTAAAATCGAGATTCTTTAGTGTTAAGCGATTATAGGGTATTTATACTAAGAGATAGAAACCCTCAATCACAAAAAGATAAAATAGGCTAATTTTTGGGGGCGCTCGACCATGGGTGGTCGAGTGCTATGGTCGAGATGGGCTAAATTTCAAGATTGCATTTTTATTCTTCAGCTCGAGATAGTAGCTCGACCAAGTGTGGTCGAGCTGGCTCCAAAACTTCAAGACTCCACCTTTATGCTTGGCTCGATCAGGTAGCTCGACCATGGGTGGTCGAGCTAGGCTTCGTAACTTCAAGATTGTATTTTTCTGATCAGCTCGACCTCCTTGCTCGAGCCCTTTGGTCGAGTCATTTTCCAAAATGTCTGATTTGTGCTCCACTCGACCTGCCTGCTAGAGCTGGGCTAAAACTGCAGTTTTTGGTGCAGAATGCACTGGCTCTACTTGCTGGCTCGAGCTGGGTGCTAGAGTCAGTCTCCATTCGAGTTTCTAGTCGAGTTAAGCTCTCCTTTTTCTCCATTTGACTTCAACATCTCCAATATCCCTTGAATGCACCTGAAACAAGTCCAAAATGCAAAATGTATGCAATCTTAATGCAAAACAATCTAAGTATGCAAAACTAGAGATAAATGCTAAGAACAAGCTATTAAACAAGGCTAAATGAATGAATATTGCAAGCTAAAACCATATAAAATGCAGACATATCAGTGATCTAGTGGAATATTGTGGGAGACAGTTCCCACCCGAGACGTACCGGTTCAAGGCCAGAAATTCAGTGATCAATTATCTGGTGTCAAATTCTAGCAAAGTCATCATATGCTTCCGCACGCGAATTTACCTTACCAGTGGTATCAGAGCAATCCAGGTTTTGATTGCAAGTGGTAGAAGGATTTGATAAGAGAATCAAAAAAGGGTTTCGCCGGTACTGTTCACGGCGATATTGTTCACAATGGGTACTATTCATAGCGGATCTCTTCGAATTAAAGGAAGAAAGGCGTTAGGTTTAAGGTGGAGATCTTATCGGATTTAATATAGATCTCGTTGGTTTGGGTGGAGAAACCGCATGACCAGTGGCAAGGTGGAGGCGAGCCGCTCTCGGCCGGAGTCGGAGAAGACAAGCTGCGGTGGAGGTCGAGAAAAGAGGCCGTGAGTAACGTTAAAAAACGTGGCCTGCGACGGAGAATCTGGCCAGAGAGGCCAGAGCAGCGCCACGTTAACCCCACTGTGGAAAGGGATATCGCAGGAATCAAAGAAACTGTGTCAGTCAAGGGATAACAATTATCTGATGGTAAGCAATGGGAGAAGATACGTTACCTGTGGAGCTGAAGAGGAGATGTGGTGGTCAGCTTCAGTTGGAGTTAAAGAGAGATCAGTTGTACATTCAAGATAAGTTGTGATGAGTCAAAGACTGTTTCAATGAAGTAAAACATGAGTGACTTAGGGACTTGTTCGGGTGATTCTCAAGAGGAGTTGCGGTGGTCGGGTTCCAGTGGAGTGTACATGCAAGAAAGTTATGTACAAAACTTATACTTGAGTAGAAGGGTTCTTAAAACTAATTGGATTAGTGAAAAGAACAGGAAGAATACTTGAGAAATTTGGGTTGGATAAGTCGCGGGAAAGGTCACCGGAGACGGTGGCGGCGACAGTGGTGGCCAGCTTCAGGTGGAGTTAAAGAGAGATCAGTTGTACATTCAAGATAAGTTGTGATGAGTCAAAGACTGTTTCAAGGAAGTGAAACATGAGTGACTTAGGGACTTGCTCAGGTGATTCTGAAGAGGAGTTGCGGTGGTCGGTTCCGGGTGGAGTGTACATGCAAGAAAGTTATGTACAAAACATAGACTTGAGCAGAAGGGTTCTTAAAACTAATGGGATTAGTAAAAAGAACAGGAAGAATACTTGAGGAATTCGGGTTGGATAGGTCGCGGGGAAAGGTCACCGGAGACGGTGGCGGCGACAGGTGGTGGCGGCCGGCGAGGTCACCAGGAAAGCGCAGAAAGGTCACCGAAGGTTGTGGCGGCGACAGGTGGAGGCAGGGCCATACAGGGTCAAGCAGCACCAGATAAGGCCAGGCAGAAGGATCTGGCAGAAGGGCCATGCAGAAGGACCAGGTACAAGAACCAGGCAGAAGGGCCAGGTAGAAGAGTCGATAGAAGAGTTAGACAGACAGATGGGCCAGGCACCAGGCGGGTAAGAGTGTTAGGCCAAGCAGGTTTGTGGGCTCACAAGTTGTAGGGGGCCGTAGGTGATCTATTGGGCTAGAGATGCAGCATGGACCAGAAACTATGCCTAAGGTGGACTTTGTTGGAATTATGTATAGTTTCAACAAAGGAAATTGTCCAGGTTATATTAAAATAGATATTAATAAGGTTATATTAATTGTCTATTTTATTCTAAAAGAAAAGGAAATTGTCAATTTAGCAAAATAGAAATTGGAGCTCTATGGAAATGGAAACAAGGGTCTTTTGGTTTCCTATAAATACAGAGGTAAGGTTCAAGAAACAACATCACCAACAACATGTAGGGCTAAAGAGCAAAAGAGAGAGATCAAGAGAGAAAAATTCTGAGAGAGAAGTTCGAGTCTTTTCTAAGAGAGAGTTTCTTGGATCTTTCTTTTATTGTTGTTCATAAGGGAGCGTTTTAAGCATTTGTGTAATATTTCTATTGGTGATCTAGTGGAATATTGTGGAAGACGGTTCCCACTCGAGACGTACCGGTTCGAGATCAGGAACTCGGTGATCAATTCTCTGGTATCAAATTTTAGCAAAGTCATTATACGCTTCGCACGCGAATTTGCCTTACAGTTTGAGGTCGAAGTGTATGAGCAAGTAATTGTTGAATACATACACAATCACAAGAAAATTGAGACATCTACGAACAAGGAACAAGAAGAAGAACAGAAACAAGAATCGTTGAAGACAATACAAAAGAGAAGAAAATGGTTAGATCATGAATCTTGGTCTCTCAATTGTAGTAGCTGTAAGAGCTATCTCATGGATATGTGAGGGTAAATCTCACAATTGAGTTTTTTTTTCAATTCTTTAACAATTCGATATATTAATTGGTCAATATAATTTCACTTATAGGTTTACCAAATTGTAAAACATGTGTATCATTGTATGTACATGATTATTTGTTATTTATCACATTGATGAGAACAATTGGGAAAAACTTTTGAGATTAGTATAAAATCTGAACTTTTAGATATGTGGAAAATTCATTCGGCATCTATGTTGTGAGTTGTGACATAACACGAGTAGACCATAACCAGATGGGTGTTATTTGAACCGAACCGGCCGGTTTTATATCTACATCAAACTATTCAAAATAGAGTTCTAGCTTCTAATTGTTAATCCTCAAGTCGGCATGTTTGACCATAAATTTATACGAACCAGTGATTTTTATTTAACTATTATACTACTTGGGAAGTACAATCAAAATGAATCATGTTATTAATTACTCTGGTCAAGATTATAAGTTTCGACCATTTAGAAGTGTCGATCTGCAAGGTCTGCAGTTTCACATACCCGTCCACAAACATTAACAATTTTATTTATTTATACTATATATAAACTCTCATTGACAAGATTAAAGAAATAATAAACATGTGTTCAAAAACGTTTTCTTGCAAAAAAATTCTCAAAATCGCATATATTTACAACTTTACATTTTATCTACAAAAAATGCATATCAACCGTGGGAGTCAAGTGGCACAATGGTGGCCACCTCTGAAAATTCATCACATTAAGTTGCAGGTTCGGGGTTCGAACCATGCTCCCTACGGTGTTTAGGGACTATTAAAAAAAACTACTACGCTGTTGACAAAAAAAAAAAAATGCATATCAACCCTATAGTCTAAAATAATACGCAATATGACATTCATATGTATATTCGAAAATGTTTTAAAAGTCACATACATCAAATTTTCACAATTCTAAGAGTAGATTTAAACTTCTTGTCACTAGAACTTCGATTTAATATACTATTTGTTATAATTTTAAAAATTTGATGTTGATAATCTATGGTCATATTAAGTATTAGGAGTTTACAGATTAACCTTCATTTTTTTGAGGTTTTGAAAAATATGTGATTTCAATGTTTTTTTTCTTCAGAAAAACCAAAAACCAATACATTGATAATTAAGCTAAACAAAGGAGATGACTTAGCTAAGGAAAGTGATGTGGACATCCAGAAGGAGCCGCCCCAATCAGTAGAGATCCCACCACTTCGAGGAGCGCCCATGACCCGATCAAGAACCAAGAGTCTCAAAGGACTCACCAAAGCCGTAGACCTTTTCCTCGACACGGACCATGCGGACGCGGACAAGGACCGAGCGGAACCGGACAAGACAAATGCCGAACCAATGGCATTTCTATTCACCACCGATACTCGAGAAGCACTCCTAAGTGATTTTGGAGCCGAGATAAGCCACGCTAACTCTCAGAATGCTTCGTACTCGCGCACAACCGAGTGGCCTCTCATGCGGACAAAGAAGGAGACTTCACTCTTTGTCCTCTCGCTAGCATGATTGAGGCATAAAGACATCACTAGGGATTGTACTCTTTCCTACCCTTAGGTTTCCCACGTGGTTTTACTAAGGAAGGTTTTAACGAGGCAACAACCTAGTGGTGCGAAATGGCCTCAAAAAACATCCTTTGAGGGTCGAATTATCTAGAAGTCCATACTATGCCTTCTAGATCGATTCCAGCATTCTAAGGGAGTATTTGAAGTCCATCTAGGCCCATGAAGACGTCGCACAAGTCACCAAGACACGTCACTTATGTTTAGGCGTTTTTGCCTTGTCATTTTAATGAACTTTCCTTTTTTGAACTTTTTCCTTTTCGATTTTGGGAAACCTTTTGGCCATGTGTTAGGCCACGTTTAGGGTTGTTTTTAACACATTTTGTAGCCTAAATTCGAGCCCTATATAAGGAGAAACTCGCAGCCCTAAGAGGGTAGACTTTGAATAAACGAAAACCCTATTTTTGCTTAAGCCGTCGCCGCTTAGCTCCTTTGTTCTTTCTTCTTGTTTGTGTGTATCCCAGCAAGAGTAGAACGTCCAAGCTGTATCACGAGACTCTCCACAACTCGTGTGGTCGCTTATCAATCCATTGGCCCACGCCAAACCTCACGTTTCCATCGTTGCCCATCGAATCGCGCCGCACGGTCCATTCGGAGACAACACCCGTCCGATGCTTGTATCATTTTGGTATCAGAGCTGAAGATCCATCCACAACCACCAGGTTGTATCTATCCTTGTTCTCTTTTGATTCCTACATTCATACCTTTTATTATTTGTTAGATATAAAAATCAAAAAAAAAAGAAAAGAGAATCGATACTTGTTGATTTGTTGTTTTCGTTTGTGTTTAGGGTTGAGTTCAAGGACACTAAGATTGGAGCTCAAGACTCTCACGACCACCAGGTTGTGTCTTTCTTTACTCTTGTTTTAGTTGCAGTACTCGTTGGTCACCATAGTTGCATTCTTATATCATAAACTCAAAACAAAACAAAAATTTTTCGTAATTGCCTGTTCTCCTTGTTTTAGTTTTCATAAATTCGTGAAACGTGATAAAATTATTCTGTCTCTTGATTTTGAACCTAGACTCAATATAGAACAACTTAAAATTGTTTTGGTGCGGTTGAAGAACGGCTCGGACATATCGAGCAGCCTCCGAGAAGAGCACCGTTGAGACAAGACCCCCCACCGAGAAACAATCCACCACCAAGAAACAATCCACCACCGAGACATCAAAATTGGGATTCAAATGACGAGGGAGAGCCACCAGACATGAGACGAAGAGATCAACGTGACCGAGGATTCAGACAAGAACACATCGATCCCAAACTCACGCTACCCACGTTTGCTGGCCGAGTAGACCCGATGCTTACTTGGATTGGGAGAAGCGTATGGACAGAATTTTTGAATGCTATGAGTATAGTGAGCCGAAGAAGGTGGCAGTAGCAGCAGCCCAACTCACCGATCACGCATTATCTTGGTGGGATAGAGAAGTTTCCGAGAGGAGACGGAACCGGTACGACCAAATCAGTACATGGGCCGAAATGAAGTTTTCCTTCAAAAGAAGATATGTTCCTCCACACTTTCACCGAGAGATTCAGAGGAGATTCAGAAGGTTGACCCAAGGCAGTAAGTCAGTAGAAGAGTATTACGACGAGTTTGAGACACTCAAGAACCGTCTCGAGCTAGACGACTCGGAAGAGTCACTAATGGCACAATTTGTCGATGGTTTACAAGACCGTATATCTCAGAAGGTAGAGCTGCAACCTTACCACCAGATGGATGAGCTGCTACACTTGGCAGTTCAGATAGAGCAGCAAGGGAAGCGCAAAGCTTCTACCAAACCAAAGACTACCCAACCATGGACTACACGCAACAACAACAACAATCGGTTTCAACCACCAACGGACCGAGCCAAATCAGTTGAGGTTGATTCGAGGTTCAAAGGGAAGACTCCTGAGGTTTCTAAGGGTCCAAGAGCTGAGACAAGTAGGTCTAATCAAAACCCTACACGCAATCGAGACATCATATGCTTCAAGTGTCAAGGTAGAGGGCATATGGCCCGAGAGTGTCACAACGCCAAGGTTATGATTCTCACTAGGGACGGAGGCTATGAGACTCAAGATGAGACCGAGGAAGAGGATGACGGGTCTGAAGAAGAAGTTGAGTATCCAGAGAAGGGAGAAATCCTCATGATGAGGAGGATACTAAACACGGCCATCGCACCCGACAAAACTGCCCAACGGGAAAATATCTTTCACACCAAGTGTTTAGTGGAGGGCAAGACGTGCAGTTTAATCATTGATGGAGGCTCGTGTACCAATGCTGCAAGTTCTTATATGATTGACAAGTTGGGGCTCAAGAAAGAACGACACCCTCAGCCGTATAAGTTGAGATGGCTCAACGATAAGTCCGAATTGAAGATTAACGAGCAAGTGAAGGTTTCCTTCAGTATTGGGAGGTATCAAGACCAAGTGACATGCGACGTGGTCCCTATGCAAGCTGGACACATTCTTTTGGGACGTCCTTGGCAGTTTGACAAAGAGGCCATACACCATGGCCGGACCAACTTCTACTCGTTCACGCATAACAAACGCAAGGTGACTCTAGCTCCACTCGAGCCTACCGAGATTCACGCAATGCAAATCAAGATGGCCAAGGATACTAAGAAGGTCCAGAGTAGTTTGTTTGCTAAGGCAGGACACTTTAACAAGGCGTTGCACAAGAAACAGGATGTATTACTCTTGGTTTACAAAGAGGCCCTATCCGCCGCCAAAGAAGCTACCGTGCTACCATCAGAGATTCAAGGAGTTCTTGATCATTTCAAGGATATTTTTCCAGCTGAGATACCACCAGGGCTGCCACCACTAAGAGGAGTTGAGCACCAAATTGACCTAGTGCCCGGAGCGGCCCTATCTAACCGGCCCGCATATCGCGTGAGCCCCACGGAAGCACAAGAGCTCGAACGGCAAGTGCAAGAGCTGATGACTAAGGGCTACGTGAGAGAAAGCCTTAGTCCCTGTGCTGTACCAGTGCTATTAGTGCCGAAGAAAGATGGCACATGGAGGATGTGTGTCGATTGTAGAGCCATCAACAACATTACGATAAAATATCGACATCCGATTCCGAGACTCGATGATATGCTGGATGAGTTGAGCGGGTCAACTATATTTTCCAAGGTTGATTTGAAGAGTGGATATCATCAAGTTAGAATGAGAGAAGGCGACGAGTGGAAAACCGCCTTCAAGACGAAACAAGGCCTTTACGAGTGGCTCGTTATGCCCTTCGGCCTAACCAATGCACCAAGCACCTTCATGCAACTTATGAACCAGGTTTGATACAAGCATCGGACGGGTGTTCTCTCCGAATGGACCGTGCTGCGCGATTCGATGGGCAACGATGGAAACGTGAGGTTTGGCGTGGGCCAATGGATTGATAAGCGACCACACGAGTTGTGGAGAGTCTCGTGATACAGCTTGGACGTTCTACTCTTGCTGGGATTCACACAAACAAGAAGAAAGAACAAAGGAGCTAAGCGGCGACGGCTTAAGCAAAAATAGGGTTTTCGTTTATTCAAAGTCTACCCTCTTAGGGCTGCGAGTTTCTCCTTATATAGGGCTCGAATTTAGGCTACAAAATGTGTTAAAAACAACCCTAAACGTGGCCTAACACATGGCCAAAAGGTTTCCCAAAATCGAAAAGGAAAAAGTTCAAAAAGGAAAGTTCATTAAAATGACAAGGCAAAAACGCCTAAACATAAGTGACGTGTCTTGGTGACTTGTGCGACGTCTTCATGGGCCTAGATGGACTTCAAATACTCCCTTAGAATGCTGGAATCGATCTAGAAGGCATAGTATGGACTTCTAGACAATTCGGCCCTCAAAGGATGTTTTTTTAGGCCATTTCGCACCACTAGGTTGTTGCCTCGTTAAAACCTTCCTTAGTAAAACCACGTGGGAAACCTAAGGGTAGGAAAGAGTACAATCCCTAGTGATGTCTTTATGCCTCAATCATGCTAGCGAGAGGACAAAGAGTGAAGTCTCCTTCTTTGTCCGCATGAGAGGCCACTCGGTTGTGCGCGAGTACGAAGCATTCTGAGAGTTAGCGTGGCTTATCTCGGCTCCAAAATCACTTAGGAGTGCTTCTCGAGTATCGGTGGTGAATAGAAATGCCATTGGTTTGGCATTTGTCTTGTCCGGTTCCGCTCGGTCCTTGTCCGCGTCCGCATGGTCCGTGTCGAAGAAAAGGTCTACAGCTTTGGTGAGTCCTTTGAGACTCTTGGTTCTTGATCGGGTCATGGGCGCTCCTCGAAGTGGTGGGATCTCTACTGATTGGGGCGGCTCCTTCTGGATGTCCACATCAAGGTTTTGCGTTCCTATATCAGTAAATTTGTCATTGTATATTTTGATGATATTCTCATTTATAGTAGGAGCTTGGTAGAACACGTAAAGCACTTAGAACTAGTGTTGCAAACGCTTCGAAAGGAAGGCCTATATGCCAACCTAACGAAGTGCATCTTTTGTACTGATAAATTGGTGTTCTTAGGCTTTGTAGTGAGCTCACAAGGACTACAAGTGGACCAGGAAAAGATCAAGGCAATCGAAGAATGGCCGACCCCAACGAGCATCGGACACGTCCAATGCTTTCACGGACTCGCGAGCTTCTACCGGCAATTCGTGCGAGATTTTAGCACCATAGCTGCTCCATTAACTGCTGTCATCAAGAAGGACGTGCCATTTCAGTGGGGAGAAGCACAAGAAACCGCCTTCAAGACCCTTAAAGACTGATTGACTCATGCCCCAGTTTTAGTTTTGCCTAACTTTGACCAAATGTTTGAAATTGAGTGTGATGCTTCAGGTTTAGGGATTGGAGCTGTCTTGACTCAAGGAGGGAGACCAGTAGCCTACTTTAGTGAGAAACTCAATGGGCCTACCCTAAACTATCCCACTTACGACAAAGAATTGTACGCGTTGGTCCGATCGCTAGAAACGTGGCAACATTATCTTTTTGCGAAGGAATTTGTTATTCACACCGATCATGAGACTCTCAAGCATCTCCGAGGCCAGACTACGTTGAAGAAGAGACACGCAAGGTGGTTAGAGTTTGTGGAAACCTTCCCATATGTCATCAAGTACAAGAAAGGCAAAGACAATGTGGTCGCGGATGCCCTATCAAGACGTCATGCGCTTATATCGACTATGGAGGCTAAAGTGTTCGGTTTTGAGCACATTAAGAATCTGTATGCTGAGGATCCAGACCTTGGAGAGACTTATGCTCAATGTCTAAAAGGAGGAACCAGGTCCTATTATCTACAAAACGGGTTCCTATTCCGGGATAAGCGGCTTTGCATTCCACAAGGCTCGATGAGAGAACTTTTGGTCTGAGAGGCTCACGGTGGGGGACTCATGGGACATTTTGGAGTAGACAAGACTCTCATCACACTCAAGGAGCATTTTTACTGGCCACATATCAAGAGAGACGTTGAGCGTCATTGTGCTAAATGCATTGTTTGCCTCAAGGCTAAGTCTCGCTTACACCCTCATGGTCTTTATATGCCTTTACCTATACCTAACGCTCCTTGGGAGGATATTTCTATGGATTTTGTGCTAGGTTTGCCGAACATACAACACAAGGATTCCATCTTCGTTGTTGTGGACCGGTTCTCCAAAATGGCCCATTTCATTCCGTGTAACAAGACCAACGATGCCTCACAAACCGCAAGTTTGTTCTTTAAAGAGGTAGTGCGTTTACATGGGCTGCCGAGAACCATTGTGTCGGACCGAGACACGAAATTCCTGAGCCACTTCTGGAGAACTTTGTGGAAAAAGCTAGGCACCAAGCTTCTCTTCTCCACGACGTGTCATCCCCAAACCGATGATCAAACGGAAGTGGTAAACCGGACCTTATCTAGCTTACTTAGAGCTAGCATTGGTAAAAACTTAAAGAATTGGGTTGAGTGTTTGCCTTTAGTTGAATTTGCTTATAATCGTGCTACTCACTCTTCTTCTAAATTTTCTCCTTTCGAGGTTGTGTATGGTTTTAACCCTAGGACCCCATTGGAGTTTACTCCGTTACCGTTACCAAAGGCGGATCAAGTTAGTCTCGATGGAATCGCCAAAGCCGAGCAAGTCAAGAAGATCCACGAGAAGGTTAAGGAGAACCTCAACAAGAGGAACGAGCAAATCAAACACCAACGAGACAAGGGACGCAAGAAAGTAGAGTTTGCCCCGGGAGAATGGGTTTGGCTACACATGCGGCCCGGACGGTTCCCGAATAAGCGTAGCTCCAAAATAGCATCGAGAGGAGATGGCCCATTCAAGATCGTTGAGAAGATCAACAACAATGCTTACCGCCTCGAGTTACCAGGTGAGTTCCATGTTTCCCCAACGTTCAACGTTTCTGACTTGTCTCCTTTTGATGTAGGTGAATAGGACATGACGGAAAAGCTTTTTCAAGAAGGGGAGAATGATGTGGACATCCAGAAGGAGCCGCCCCAATCAGTAGAGATCCCACCACTTCGAGGAGCGCCCATGACCCGATCAAGAACCAAGAGTCTCAAAGGACTCACCAAAGCCGTAGACCTTTTCCTCGACACGGACCATGCGGACGCGGACAAGGACCGAGCGGAACCGGACAAGACAAATGCCGAACCAATGGCATTTCTATTCACCACCGATACTCGAGAAGCACTCCTAAGTGATTTTGGAGCCGAGATAAGCCACGCTAACTCTCAGAATGCTTCGTACTCGCGCACAACCGGGTGGCCTCTCATACGGACAAAGAAGGAGACTTCACTCTTTGTCCTCTCGCTAGCATGATTGAGGCATAAAGACATCACTAGGGATTGTACTCTTTCCTACCCTTAGGTTTCCCACGTGGTTTTACTAAGGAAGGTTTTAACGAGGCAACAACCTAGTGGTGCGAAATGGCCTCAAAAACATCCTTTGAGGGCCGAATTGTCTAGAAGTCCATACTATGCCTTCTAGATCGATTCCAGCATTCTAAGGGAGTATTTGAAGTCCATCTAGGCCCATGAAGACGTCGCACAAGTCACCAAGACACGTCACTTATGTTTAGGCGTTTTTGCCTTGTATTTTAATGAACTTTCCTTTTTCGAACTTTTTCCTTTTCGATTTTGGGAAACCTTTTGGCCATGTGTTAGGCCACGTTTAGGGTTGTTTTTAACACATTTTGTAGCCTAAATTCGAGCCCTATATAAGGAGAAACTCGCAGCCCTAAGAGGGTAGACTTTGAATAAACGAAAACCCTATTTTTGCTTAAGCCGTCGCCGCTTAGCTCCTTTGTTCTTTCTTCTTGTTTGTGCGAATCCCAGCAAGAGTAGAACGTCCAAGCTGTATCACGAGACTCTCCACAACTCGTGTGGTCGCTTATCAATCCATTGGCCCACGCCAAACCTCACGTTTCCATCGTTGCCCATCGAATCGCGCCGCACGGTCCATTCGGAGACAACACCCGTCCGATGCTTGTATTAGAAAGTATCATAATGAGCGTTGCCAAAATCACTCGTCTCCTTCAAAAGCGGAAAGTTCGTGACCGTCCCGTGGGATTAGCTAATTAGCAAAAGTGATTTTAGTAGGATCTTGATCATTAACAAAGATCTCAGAGATCGTAACCCAAATTAAAAGCTCTTTGCTCTTGATTCCAGTGAGCTGATGCATCCGACGGTTCTCAACGAACGCAGTAACCTCCGAATCGTACGATACATTTCTTCCGATCGCTTTAAGCTGATGTTGAACCTTCTTCTTGATCTTGATCCAGACATAACCGGTTGATTCATGGTTGATAACCGATCTTGGTCAAGTTATCTAAAGGAAGAAGTCCTTTGGGTAAATTCATGGTTGATAAGATCTCGTTAGCTTTTTGTTTGCAGATTAATCCGCCATTGCAAATCTCAGCTCCTTCTCTTTGATCTGATTTCGTTTATTGAGACGACATTTCATTCGATGAGTTTGTAGTTTAGGGATTTTAATGGCTTTTATAGTGGTGGGAATTTTGAAGATGAATGACGAAATTGGGTCTGTGGAAGAAAACGGAGTTAAGCGTGAAAGTGAGGGTAAAATTGGAATTTTTTGAAAACTGAGTAGGTTAAGAAACCCGATGTCCGTACTGCATAGGTGGGACCACATGCAGTTCGTTCATGGAATAATTTTTAATTTATTTATTTCTGGTTTTATTTATTTACTTCAATTTGTCGAATAAATATAAATATATTATTTATGTGTGTTAGATAATTCCAACATTACTTAGAGAATAAGTTATTTCTTAACAAGTTGGTTAAAAAATATGAGAACTTGAAAAATTAACTAAAAAGAATATGTTAGTTTTTTTGTTAAGTAAAAATAAAATTTACTAAAATTAGGAATTAGCTAATTTTATAAATAAGGAGCTATGGAGAGTTATTCCATATCACCTAAGATCTATCACCTAAGACAAGGTAGAGAGTCTATGGAGAGATGTTCCGTAAGATCTAAGACCTAAGAACTAAGGGAGAGTCAATTGTCGAGTTATGACAATAGGCTAAGAGAGTTCTATAGGAATAATTATTTGGTGAGTTGTGCCAAAAATTATATCGAGAATCATAAGTGTTTAGTTTTTGTGAAATTTTCTAAACATAATAAAGAAGTGTAGTTCTTTATCGATTCTTGAACTGTGAGTTGGTATCTGTCTGTGAATTGGTATAAGAGCAGTGATATTAAAACTTTTAACGTGATGAAAATTAGTTTCTTGTTTTGACATCTAGAGAGACTAGAGAGGTGGTATCTTTTACGAATATATTAAAGTGTGTAATTTTTATAATAAAAATCATGACCGAGTCTTAATTGGGTTAACATTTTGTTATCATGTTGATAGTGGAAAAATGAAACTAAACTTCAGAATAATCTATATAAAAAGTAGAAAATTCTCAAAACTTTTAAGAATTAATAACTTCCAAATTCTTCTATCTTCCATAGTTCAAGCTCTTTTAATAGCCTTTTAATGTTTAGGTAGCAGAAGATAATTGGAACAATCATGAAAATCTGAAACATTTTAACACCAAATGTGTTCAATTCCAGCAAGATAATCGTAACATTCCAAATATCATGGCATGCCTTGGTAAATTCGGTTCAAGGTTCCTAATAATTGGAAAAATAACGATAAATAGTTGCAAAGTCACGAAATCTCGAAAATGCAATGGCATAATAAAGTTTGATATATTGCAATTTACACCACTTATGAACACATTTATCCCCATAATTCACTCTGGTGGTTTTGAACATTTCATGAACTCATTTTCTTCGTTCTCGATTCTGATGAGTTATATATAATTTTCGATGGAAGGTCACGAAATCTCAAAAACGCAATGGCATAATAAAGTTTGATATATTGAAACTTACACCTCTTATGAGCTCATTTATCCCCATAACTCACTTTAGTATTTTTGAACATTTTATGAACTCATTTTCTTCGTTCTCGATTCCTATGAGTTATTCGCTATTTTCAATGGAAAGTCAGAAAATCTCACAACAAAAAGGCATAATAAAGTTTGATATATTGAAAATTACACCAATTATGAACACATTTAGCCCCATAATTCACTTTGGTGGTTTTGAACATTTCATGAACTTATTTTCTTCCATCTTGATTCTTATGAGTTATTGCTATTTTCAATGGAATGTCACGAAATCTCGAAACGCAATGGCATAATAAAGTTTGATATATTGCAATTTGCACCACTTAAGAGCACATTTATCCCCATAATTCACTCTGGTGGTTTTGAACATTTCATGAACTCATTTCCTTCGTTCTCGATTCTTATGAGTTATCGCTATTTTCAATGGAATGTCACGAAATCTCGAAACGTAATGGCATAATAAAGTTTGATATATCGAAACTTACACCACTTATGAGCACATTTATCCCCATAATTCACTCGGGTGGTTTTGAACATTTCATTAACTCATTTACTTCCTTTTCTATTCTTATGAGTTATCGCTATTTTCAATGGAATGTCACGAAATCTCGAAACGTAATGGCATAATAAAGTTTGATATATTGAAACTTACACCACTTATGAGCACATTTATGCAGATAATAAAATTAAACCATATTCATAAGTTTGATATCTTCATTCTCTATTCTTATGAGTTATCGCTATTTTCAATGGAATGTCAAGAAATCTCGAAAAGTAATGGCATATTAAAGTTTGATATTTGGAAATTTACACCATTTATGAGCACATTTATCCCCATAATTCACTTTGATGGGTTTGAATATTTCATTAACTCATTTCTTTCCTTCCCGAATCTTATGAGTTATCGCTATTTTAAATGGAATGTCACAAAATCTCGAAAAGTAATGGCATAATAAAATTTCATATATTAAAACTTACACCTCTTATGAGCACATTTTTCCCAATAACTCACTTTAGTATTTTTGAACATTTTTATGAACTAATTTTCTTCGTTCTCGATTCCTATGAGTTATCGCTATTTTCAATGGAAGGTCACAAAATCTCAAAACACAAATACATAATAAAGTTTGATATATTGAAACTTACACCACTTATGAGCACATTTATCCTCATAATTCACTTTGGTGGTTTTGAACATTCCAAGAACGCATTGCCCTCATTCTCGATTCTTATGAGTTATCGCTATTTTCAATGGAAGGTCACGAAATCTCGAAAACGCAATGGCGTATTAAAGTTTGATATATTGAAACTTACACCTCTTATGAGCACATTTATCCCCATAACTCACTTTAGTATTTTTGAACATTTTATGAGCTCATTTTCTTCGTTCTCGATTCCTATGAGTTATCGCTATTTTCAATGGAAGGTCAAAAAATCTCAAAACACAAATGCATAATAAAGGTTGATATATTGAAACTTACACCAATTATGAACTTATTTAGCCCCATAATTCACTTTGGTGGTTTTGAACATTTCATGAACTTATTTTCTTCCATCTCGATTCTTATGAGTTATTGATATTTTCAATGGAATGTCACGAAATCTCAAAACGCAATGGCATAATAAAGTTTGATATATTGCAATTTACACCACTAAGAGCACATTTATCCCCATAATTCACTCTGGTGGTTTTGCACATTTCATGAACTCATTTCCTTCCTTCTCGATTCTTATGAGTTATCGCTATTTTCAATGGAATGTCACGAAATCTCGAAACGTAATAGCATAATAAAGTTTGATATATCGAAACTTACACCACTTATGAGCACATTTATCCCCATAATTCACTTTGGTGGTTTTGAACATTCCAAGAACGCATTGCCCTCATTTCGATTCTTATGAGTTATCACTATTTTCAATGGAAGGTCACGAAATCTCGAAAACGCAATGCCGTAATAAAGTTTGATTTATTGAAACTTACACCTCTTATGAGCACATTTATCCCCATAATTCACTCTCGTGGTTTTAAACATTTCAAGAACTCATTTACTTCCTTTTTTATTCTTATGAGTTATCGCTATTTTCAATGGAAGGTCACGAAATCTCGAAAATGCAATGGCATAATAAAGTTTGATATATTGCAATTTACACCACTTATGAGCACATTTATCCCCATAATTCACTCTGGTGGTTTTGAACATTTCATGAACTCATTTTCTTCGTTCTCGATTCTTATGAGTTATCAATATTTTCGATGGAAGGTCACGAAATCTCAAAAACGCAATGGCATAATAAAGTTTGATATATTTAAACTTACACCTCTTATGAGCTCATTTATCCCCATAACTCACTTTAGTATTTTTGAACATTTTATGAACTCATTTTCTTTGTTCTCGATTCCTATGAGTTATCGCTATTTTCAATGGAAGGTCAGAAAATCTCAAAACACAAAAGCATAATAAAGTTTGATATATTGAAACTTACACCAATTATGAACACATTTAGCCCCATAATTCACTTTGGTGGTTTTGAACATTTCATGAACTTATTTTCTTCCATCTCGATTCTTATGAGTTATTGCTATTTTCAATGGAATGTCACGAAATCTCGAAACGCAATGGCATAATAAAGTTTGATATATTGCAATTTACACCTCTTAAGAGCACATTTATCCCCATAATTCACTCTGGTGGTTTTGAACATTTCATGAACTCATTTCCTTCCTTCTCGATTCTTATGAGTTATCGCTATTTTCAATGGAATGTCACGAAATCTCGAAACGTAATGGCATAATAAAGTTTGATATATCGAAACTTACACCACTTATGAGCACATTTATCCCCATAATTCACTTTGGTGGTTTTGAACATTCCAAGAACGCATTGCCCTCATTTCGATTCTTATGAGTTATCGCTATTCTCAATGGAAGGTCACGAAATCTCGAAAACGTAATGCCGTAATAAAGTTTGATTTATTGAAACTTACACCTCTTATGAGCACATTTATCCCCATAATTCACTCTGGTGGTTTTAAACATTTCATGAACTCATTTACTTCCTTTCTATTCTTATGAGTTATTGCTATTTTCAATGGAAGGTCACGAAATCTCGAAAATGCGATGGCATAATAAAGTTTGATATATTGCAATTTACACCATTTATGAGCACATTTATCCCCATAATTCACTCTGATGGTTTTGAACATTTCATGAACTCATTTTCTTCGTTTTTGACTCTTATGAGTTATTAATATTTTCGATGGAAGGTCACGAAATCTCAAAAACGCAATGGTATAATAAAGTTTGATATATTGAAACTTACACCTCTTATGAGCTTATTTATCCCCATAACTCACTTCCGTATTGTTGAACATTTTATGAACTCATTTTATGAACATTTTATGAACTCATTTTCTTCGTTCTCGATTCGTATGAGTTATCGCTATTTTAAATGGAAGGTCAGCAAATCTCAAAACACAAAGGCATAATAAAGTTTGATATATTGAAACTTACACCAATTATGAGCACATTTAGCCCCATAATTCACTTTGGTGGTTTTGAACATTTCATGAACTTATTTTCTTCCATCTCGATTCTTATGAGTTATTGCTATTTTCAATGGAATGTCACGAAATCTCAAAACGCAATGGCATAATAAAGTTAGATATATTGCAATTTACACCACTTAAGAGCACATTTATCCCCATAATTCACTCTGGTGGTTTTGAACATTTCATGAACTCAGTTCCTTCCTTCTCGATTCTTATGAGTTATCGCTATTTTCAATGGAATGTTACAAAATCTCGAAACGTAATGGCATAATAATGTTTGATATATCAAAACTTACACCACTTATGAGCACATTTATCCCCATAATTCACTTTGGTGGTTTTGAACATTCCAAGAACGCATTGCCCTCATTTCGATTCTTATGAGTTATCACTATTTTCAATGGAAGGTCACAAAATCTCGAAAACGCAATGCCGTAATAAAGTTTGATTTATTGAAACTTACACCACTTATGAGCACATTTATCCCCATAATTCACTCTCGTGGTTTTAAACATTTCATGAACTCATTTACTTCCTTTCTATTCTTATGAGTTATTGCTATTTTCAATGGAAGGTCACGAAATCTCGAAAATGCGATGGCATAATAAAGTTTGATATATTGCAATTTACACCACTTATGAGCACATTTATCCCCATAATTCACTCTGGTGGTTTTGAACATTTCATGAACTCATTTTCTTCGTTTTTGATTCTTATGAGTTATTAATATTTTCGATGGAAGGTCACGAAATCTCAAAAACGCAATGGTATAATAAAGTTTGATATATTGAAACTTACACCTCTTATGAGCTTATTTATCCCCATAACTCACTTCCGTATTGTTGAACATTTTATGAACTCATTTTCTTCGTTCTCGATTCGTATGAGTTATCGTTATTTTCAATGGAAGGTCAGAAAATCTCAAAACACAAAGGCATAACAAAGTTTGATATATTGAAACTTACACCAATTATGAGCACATTTAGCCCCATAATTCACTTTGGTGGTTTTGAACATTTCATGAACTTATTTTCTTCCATCTCGATTCTTATGAGTTATTGCTATTTTCAATGGAATGTCACGAAATCTCAAAACGCAATGGCATAATAAAGTTTGATATATTGCAATTTACACCACTTAAGAGCACATTTATCCCCATAATTCACTCTGGTGGTTTTGAACATTTCATGAACTCAGTTCCTTCCTTCTCGATTCTTATGAGTTATCGCTATTTTCAATGGAATGTCACGAAATCTCGAAACGTAATGGCATAATAATGTTTGATATATCAAAACTTACACCACTTATGAGCACATTTATCCCCATAATTCACTTTGGTGGTTTTGAACATTCCAAGAACGCATTGCCCTCATTTCGATTCTTATGAGTTATCACTATTTTCAATGGAAGGTCACGAAATCTCGAAAACGCAATGCCGTAATAAAGTTTGATTTATTGAAACTTACACCTCTTATGAGAACATTTATCCCCATAATTCACTCTCGTGGTTTTAAACATTTCATGATCTCATTTACTTCCTTTTCTATTCTTATGAGTTATCGCTATTTTCAATGGAAGGTCACGAAATCTCAAAAACGCAATGGCATAATAAAGTTTGATATATTGAAACTTACACCTCTTATGAGCTCATTTATCCCCATAACTCACTTTAGTATTTTTGAACATTTTATGAACTCATTTTCTTCGTTCTCGATTCCTATGAGTTATCGCTATTTTCAATGGAAGGTCAGAAAATCTCAAAACACAAAGGCATAATAAAGTTTGATATATTGAAACTTACACCAATTATGAACACATTTAGCCCCATAATTCACTTTGGTGGTTTTGAACATTTCATGAACTTATTTTCTTCCATCTCGATTCTTATGAGTTATTGCTATTTTCAATGGAATGTCACGAAATCTCAAAACGCAATGGCATAATAAAGTTTGATATATTGCAATTTACACCACTTAAGAGCACATTTATCCCCATAATTCACTCTGGTGGTTTTGAACATTTCATGAACTCATTTCCTTCGTTCTCGATTCTTATGAGTTATCGCTATTTTCAATGGAATGTCACGAAATCTCGAAACGTAATGGCATAATAAAGTTTGATATATCGAAACTTACACCACTTATGAGCACATTTATCCCCATAATTCACTTTGGTGGTTTTGAACAATTCAAGAACGCATTGCCCTCATTTCGATTCTTATGAGTTATCACTATTTTCAATGGAAGGTCACGAAATCTCGAAAACGCAATGCCGTAATAAAGTTTGATTTATTGAAACTTACACCTCTTATGAGCACATTTATCTCCATAATTCACTCTCGTGGTTTTAAACATTTCATGAACTCATTTACTTCCTTTCTATTCTTATGAGTTATCGCTATTTTCAATGGAAGGTCACGAAATCTCGAAAATGCAATGGCATAATGAAGTTTGATATATTGCAATTGCATAATAAAGTTTGATAAATTGAAACTTACACCTCTTATGAGCTCATTTATCCCCATAACTCACTTTAGTATTTTTGAACATTTTATGAACTCATTTTCTTCGTTCTCGATTCCTATGAGTTATCGCTATTTTCAATGGAAGGTCACAAAATCTCAAAACACATAGGCATAATAAAGTTTGATATATTGAAACTTACACCAATTATGAGCACATTTAGCCCCATAATTCACTTTGGTGGTTTTGAACATTTCATGAACTTATTTTCTTCCATCTCGATTCTTATGAGTTATTGCTATTTTCAATGGAATGTCAAGAAATCTCAAAACGCAATGGCATAATAAAGTTTGATTTATTGAAATTTACACCTCTTATGAGCTCATTTATCCCCATAACTCACTTTAGTATTTTTGAACATTTTATGAACTCATTTTCTTCGTTCTCGATTCCTATGAGTTATCGCTATTTTCAATGGAAGGTCAGAAAATCTCAAAACACAAAGGCATAATAAAGTTTGATATATTGAAAATTACACCTCTTATGAGCTCATTTATCCCCATAACTCACTTTAGTATTTTTGAACATTTTTTGAACTCATTTTCTTCGTTCTCGATTCCTATGAGTTATCGCTATTTTCAATGGAAGGTAACAAAATCTCAAAACACAAAGGCATAATAAAGTTTGATATATTGAAACTTACACCAATTATGAGCACATTTAGCCCCATAATTCACTTTGGTGGTTTTGAACATTTCATGAACTTATTTTCTTCCATCTCGATTCTTATGAGTTATTGCTATTTTCAATGGAATGTCACGAAATCTCAAAACGCAATGGCATAATAAAGTTTGATATATTGCAATTTACACCACTTAAGAGCACATTTATCCCCATAATTCACTCTGGTGGTTTTGAACATTTCATGAACTCAGTTCCTTCCTTCTCGATTCTTATGAGTTATCGCTATTTTCAATGGAATGTCACGAAATCTCGAAACGTAATGGCATAATAATGTTTGATATATCAAAACTTACACCACTTATGAGCACATTTATCCCCATAATTCACTTTGGTGGTTTTGAACATTCCAAGAACGCATTGCCCTCATTTCGATTCTTATGAGTTATCACTATTTTCAATGGAAGGTCACAAAATCTCGAAAACGCAATGCCGTAATAAAGTTTGATTTATTGAAACTTACACCTCTTATGAGCACATTTATCCCCATAATTCACTCTCGTGGTTTTAAACATTTCATGAACTCATTTACTTCCTTTTCTATTCTTATGAGTTATCGCTATTTTCAATGGAAGGTCACGAAATCTCGAAAATGCAATGGCATAATGAAGTTTGATATATTGCAATTGCATAATAAAGTTTGATAAATTGAAACTTACACCTCTTATGAGCTCATTTATCCCCATAACTCACTTTAGTATTTTTGAACATTTTATGAACTCATTTTCTTCGTTCTCGATTCCTATGAGTTATCGCTATTTTCAATGGAAGGTCACAAAATCTCAAAACACATAGGCATAATAAAGTTTGATATATTGAAACTTACACCAATTATGAGCACATTTAGCCCCATAATTCACTTTGGTGGTTTTGAACATTTCATGAACTTATTTTCTTCCATCTCGATTCTTATGAGTTATTGCTATTTTCAATGGAATGTCACGAAATCTCAAAACGCAATGGCATAATAAAGTTTGATATATTGCAATTTACACCACTTAAGAGCACATTTATCCCCATAATTCACTCTGGTGGTTTTGAACATTTCATGAACTCAGTTCCTTCCTTCTCGATTCTTATGAGTTATCGCTATTTTCAATGGAATGTCACGAAATCTCGAAACGTAATGGCATAATAATGTTTGATATATCAAAACTTACACCACTTATGAGCACATTTATCCCCATAATTCACTTTGGTGGTTTTGAACATTCCAAGAACGCATTGCCCTCATTTCGATTCTTATGAGTTATCACTATTTTCAATGGAAGGTCACGAAATCTCGAAAACGCAATGCCGTAATAAAGTTTGATTTATTGAAACTTACACCTCTTATGAGCACATTTATCCCCATAATTCACTCTCGTGGTTTTAAACATTTCATGATCTCATTTACTTCCTTTTATATTCTTATGAGTTATCGCTATTTTCAATGGAAGGTCACGAAATCTCGAAAATGCAATGGCATAATAAAGTTTGATATATTGCAATTTACACCACTTATGAGCACATTTATCCCCATAATTCACTCTGGTGGTTTTGAACATTTCATGAACTCATTTTCTTCGTTCTCGATTCTTATGAGTTATATATAATTTTCGATGGAAGGTCACGAAATCTCAAAAACGCAATGGCATAATAAAGTTTGATATATTGAAACTTACACCTCTTATGAGCTCATTTATCCCCATAACTCACTTTAGTATTTTTGAACATTTTATGAACTCATTTTCTTCGTTCTCGATTCCTATGAGTTATCGCTATTTTCAATGGAAGGTCAGAAAATCTCAAAACACAAAGGCATAATAAAGTTTGATATATTGAAACTTACACCAATTATGAACACATTTAGCCCCATAATTCACATTGGTGGTTTTGAACATTTCATGAACTTATTTTCTTCCATCTCGATTCTTATGAGTTATTGCTATTTTCAATGGAATGTCACGAAATCTCGAAACGCAATGGCATAATAAAGTTTGATATATTGCAATTTACACCACTTAAGAGCACATTTATCCCCATAATTCACTCTGGTGGTTTTGAACATTTCATGAACTCATTTCCTTCGTTCTCGATTCTTATGAGTTATCGCTATTTTCAATGGAATGTCACGAAATCTCGAAACGTAATGGCATAATAAAGTTTGATATATCGAAACTTACACCACTTATGAGCACATTTATCCCCATAATTCACTTTGGTGGTTTTGAACATTCCAAGAACGCAT
This sequence comes from Boechera divaricarpa, assembly GCA_026770425.1. Classification (NCBI taxonomy): domain Eukaryota; kingdom Viridiplantae; phylum Streptophyta; class Magnoliopsida; order Brassicales; family Brassicaceae; genus Boechera; species Boechera divaricarpa. Next base: position 104,437 of record JAMKOQ010000197.1, read on the forward strand.
TGCCCTCATTTCGATTCTTATGAGTTATCACCATTTTCAATGGAAGGTCACGAAATCTCGAAAACGCAATGCCGTAATAAAGTTTGATTTATTGAAACTTACACCTCTTATGAGCACATTTATCCCCATAATTCACTCTCGTGGTTTTAAACATTTCATGAACTCATTTACTTCCTTTTCTATTCTTATGAGTTATCGCTATTTTCAATGGAAGGTCACGAAATCTCGAAAATGCAATGGCATAATGAAGTTTGATATATTGCAATTGCATAATAAAGTTTGATAAATTGAAACTTACACCTCTTATGAGCTCATTTATCCCCATAACTCACTTTAGTATTTTTGAACATTTTATGAACTCATTTTCTTCGTTCTCGATTCCTATGAGTTATCGCTATTTTCAATGGAAGGTCACAAAATCTCAAAACACAAAGGCATAATAAAGTTTGATATATTGAAACTTACACCAATTATGAGCACATTTAGCCCCATAATTCACTTTGGTGGTTTTGAACATTTCATGAACTTATTTTCTTCCATCTCGATTCTTATGAGTTATTGCTATTTTCAATGGAATGTCACGAAATCTCAAAACGCAATGGCATAATAAAGTTTGATATATTGCAATTTACACCACTTAAGAGCACATTTATCCCCATAATTCACTCTGGTGGTTTTGAACATTTCATGAACTCAGTTCCTTCCTTCTCGATTCTTATGAGTTATCGCTATTTTCAATGGAATGTCACGAAATCTCGAAACGTAATGGCATAATAATGTTTGATATATCAAAACTTACACCACTTATGAGCACATTTATCCCCATAATTCACTTTGGTGGTTTTGAACATTCCAAGAACGCATTGCCCTCATTTCGATTCTTATGAGTTATCACTATTTTCAATGGAAGGTCACGAAATCTCGAAAACGCAATGCCGTAATAAAGTTTGATTTATTGAAACTTACACCTCTTATGAGCACATTTATCCCCATAATTCACTCTCGTGGTTTTAAACATTTCATGATCTCATTTACTTCCTTTTCTATTCTTATGAGTTATCGCTATTTTCAATGGAAGGTCACGAAATCTCGAAAATGCAATGGCATAATAAAGTTTGATATATTGCAATTTACACCACTTATGAGCACATTTATCCCCATAATTCACTCTGGTGGTTTTGAACATTTCATGAACTCATTTTCTTCGTTCTCGATTCTTATGAGTTATATATAATTTTCGATGGAAGGTCACGAAATCTCAAAAACGCAATGGCATAATAAAGTTTGATATATTGAAACTTACACCTCTTATGAGCTCATTTATCCCCATAACTCACTTTAGTATTTTTGAACATTTTATGAACTCATTTTCTTCGTTCTCGATTCCTATGAGTTATCGCTATTTTCAATGGAAGGTCAGAAAATCTCAAAACACAAAGGCATAATAAAGTTTGATATATTGAAACTTACACCAATTATGAACACATTTAGCCCCATAATTCACTTTGGTGGTTTTGAACATTTCATGAACTTATTTTCTTCCATCTCGATTCTTATGAGTTATTGCTATTTTCAATGGAATGTCACGATATCTCGAAACGCAATGGCATAATAAAGTTTGATATATTGCAATTTACACCACTTAAGAGCACATTTATCCCCATAATTCACTCTGGTGGTTTTGAACATTTCATGAACTCATTTCCTTCGTTCTCGATTCTTATGAGTTATCGCTATTTTCAATGGAATGTCACGAAATCTCGAAACGTAATGGCATAATAAAGTTTGATATATCGAAACTTACACCACTTATGAGCACATTTATCCCCATAATTCACTTTGGTGGTTTTGAACATTCCAAGAACGCATTGTCCTCATTTCGATTCTTATGAGTTATCACTATTTTCAATGGAAGGTCACGAAATCTCGAAAACGCAATGCCGTAATAAAGTTTGATTTATTGAAACTTACACCTCTTATGAGCACATTTATCCCCATAATTCACTCTCGTGGTTTTAAACATTTCATGAACTCATTTACTTCCTTTTCTATTCTTATGAGTTATCGCTATTTTCAATGGAAGGTCACGAAATCTCGAAAATGCAATGGCATAATGAAGTTTGATATATTGCAATGGCATAATAAAGTTTGATAAATTGAAACTTACACCTCTTATGAGCTCATTTATCCCCATAACTCACTTTAGTATTTTTGAACATTTTATGAACTCATTTTCTTCGTTCTCGATTCCTATGAGTTATCGCTATTTTCAATGGAAGGTCACAAAATCTCAAAACACAAAGGCATAATAAAGTTTGATATATTGAAACTTACACCAATTATGAGCACATTTAGCCCCATAATTCACTTTGGTGGTTTTGAACATTTCATGAACTTATTTTCTTCCATCTCGATTCTTATGAGTTATTGCTATTTTCAATGGAATGTCACGAAATCTCGAAACGCAATGGCATAATAAAGTTTGATGTATTGCAATTTACACCACTTAAGAGCACATTTATCCCCATAATTCACTCTGGTGGTTTTGAACATTTCATGAACTCATTTACTTCCTTCTCGATTCTTATGAGTTATCGCTATTTTCAATGGAATGTCACGAAATCTCGAAACGTAATGGCATAATAAAGTTTGATATATTGAAACTTACACCACTTATGAGCACATTTATGCAGATAATAAAATTAAACCATATTCATAAGTTTGATATCTTCATTCTCTATTCTTATGAGTTATCGCTATTTTCAATGGAATGTCAAGAAATCTCGAAACGTAATGGCATAATAAAGTTTGATATTTTGAAATTTACACCACTTATGAGCACATTTATCCCCATAATTCACTCTGATGGGTTTGAACATTTCATGAACTCATTTCCTTCCTTCTCGAATCTTATGAGTTATCGCTATTTTAAATGGAATGTCACAAAATCTCGAAACGTAATGGCATAATAAAGTTTCATATATTAAAACTTACACCTCTGATGTGCACATTTATCCCAATAACTCACTTTAGTATTTTTGAACATTTTATGAACTAATTTTCTTCGTTCTCGATTCCTATGAGTTATCGCTATTTTCAATGGAAGGTCACAAAATCTCAAAACACAAATGCATAATAAAGTTTGATATATTGAAACTTACACCACTTATGAGCACATTTATCCTCATAATTCACTTTGGTGGTTTGGAACATTCCAAGAACGCATTGCCCTCATTTTCGATTCTTATGAGTTATCGCTATTTACAATGGAAGGTCACGAAATCTCGAAAACGCAATGGCGTATTAAAGTTTGATATATTGAAACTTACACCTCTTATGAGCACATTTATCCCCATAACTCACTTTAGTATTTTTGAACATTTTATGAGCTCATTTTCTTCGTTCTCGATTCCTATGAGTTATCGCTATTTTCAATGGAAGGTCACAAAATCTCAAAACACAAATGCATAATAAAATTTGATATATTGAAACTTACACCACTTATGAGCCCATTTATCCCCATAATTCACTTTGGTTGTTTTGAACATTCGAAGAACGCATTGCCCTCATTTCGATTCTTATGAGTTATCGCTATTTTCAATGGAAGGTCACGAAGTCTCGAAAACGCAATGCTGTAATAAAGTTTGATTTATTGAAACTTACACCACTTATGAGCACTTTTATCCCCATAATTCACTCTGGTGGTTTTAGACATTTCATGAACTCTTTTACTTCCTTTTCTATTCTTATGAGTTATCGCTATTTTCAATGGAAGGTGACGAAATCTCGAAAATGCAATGGCATAATAAAGTTTGATATATTGCAATTTACACCACTTATGAGCACATTTATCTCCATAATTCATGAACTCATTTTCTTCGTTCTCGATTCTTATGAGTTATCAATATTTTCGATGGAACGTCACGAAATCTCAAAAACGCAATGGGATAATAAAGTTTGATATATTGAAACTTACACCTCTTATGAGATCATTTATCCCCATAATTCACTTTAGTATTTTTGAACATTTTATGAACTTATTTTCTTCGTTCTCGATTCCTATGAGTTATCACTATTTTCAATGGAAGGTCATAAAATCTCAAAACACAAAGGCATAATAAAGTTTGATATATTGAAACTTACACCAATTATGAGCACATTTAGCCCCATAATTCACTTTGGTGGTTTTGAACATTTCATGAACTTATTTTCTTCCATCTCGATTCTTATGAGTTATTGCTATTTTCAATGGAATTTCACGAAATCTCGAAACGCAATGACATAATAAAGTTTGATATATTGCAATTTACACCACTTAAGAGCACATTTATCCCCATAATTCACTCTGGTGGTTTTGAACATTTCATGAACACATTTCCTTCCTTCTCGATTCTTATGAGTTATCGCTATTTTCAATGGAAGGTCACGAAATCTCGAAAATGCAATGGCATAATAAAGTTTGATATATTGCAATTTACACCACTTATGAGCACATTTATCCCCATAATTCACTCTGGTGGTTTTGAACATTTCATGAACTCATTTTCTTCGTTCTCGATTCTTATGAGTTATCAATATTTTCGATCGAAGGTCACGAAATCTCAAAAACGCAATGGCATAATAAAGTTTGATATATTGAAACTTACACCTCTTATGAACTCATTTATCCCCATAACTCACTTTCGTATTTTTGAACAATTTATAAACTCATTTTCTTCGTTCTCGATTCCTATGAGTTATCGCTATTTTCAATGGAAGGTCAGAAAATCTCAAAACACAAAGGCATAATAAAGATTGATATATTGAAACTTACACCAATTATGAACACATTTAGCCCCATAATTCACTTTGGTGGTTTTGAACATTTCATGAACTTATTTTCTTCCATCTCGATTCTTATAAGTTATTGCTATTTTCAATGGAATGTCACGAAATCTCGAAACGCATGGCATAATAAAGTTTGATATATTGCAATTTACACCACTTAAGAGCACATTTATCCCCATAATTCACTCTGGTGGTTTTGAACATTTCATGAACTCATTTATTTCCTTCTCGATTCTTATGAGTTATCGCTATTTTCAATGGAATGTCACGAAATCTCGAAACGTAATGGCATAATAAAGTTTGATATATTGAAACTTACACCACTTATGAGCACATTTATGCACATAATAAAATTAAACCATATTCATAAGTTTGATATCTTCATTCTCTGTTCTTATGAGTTATCGCTATGTTCGATGGAATGTCAAGAAATCTCGAAACGTAATGGCACAATAAAGTTTGATATTTTGAAATTTACACGAATTATGACCACATTTATCCCCATAATTCACTCTGATGGGTTTGAACATTTCATGAACTCATTTGCTTCCTCCTCGAATCTTGTGAGTTATCGCTATTTTAAATGGAATGTCACGAAATCTCGAAACGTAATGTCATAATAAAGTTTGATATATTGAAACTTACACCACTTATGAGCACATTTATCCCCATAATTCACTTTGGTAGTTTTGAACATTCCATGAACGCGTTGCCCTCATTCTCGATTCTTATGAGTTATCGCTATTTTCAATGGAAGGTCACGAAATCTCGAAAACGCAATGACGTATTAAAGTTTGATATATTGAAACTTACACCTCTTATGAGCACATTTATCCCCATAATTCACTCTGGTGGTTTTGAACATTTCATGAACTCATTTTCTTCTTTCTCGATTCTTATGAGTTATACATAATTTTCGATGGAAGGTCACGAAATCTCAAAAACGCAATGGCATAATAAAGTTTGATATATTGAAACTTACACCTCTTATGAGCTCATTTATCCCCATAACTCACTTTAGTATTTTTGAACATTTTATGAACTCATTTTCTGTGTTCTCGATTCCTATGAGTTATCGCTATTTTCTATGGAAGGTCACAAAATCTCAAAACACAAAGGCATAATAAAGTTTGATATATTGAAACTTACACCAATTATGAACACATTTAGCCCCATAATTCACTTTGGTGGTTTTGAACATTTCATGAACTTATTTTCTTCCATCTCGATTCTTATGAGTTATTGCTATTTTCAATGGAATTTCACGAAATCTCGAAACGCAATGACATAATAAAGTTTGATATATTGCAATTTACACCACTTAAGAGCACATTTATCCCCATAATTCACTCTGGTGGTTTTGAACATTTCATGAACACATTTCCTTCCTTCTCGATTCTTATGAGTTATCGCTATTTTCAATGGAATGTCACAAAATCTCGAAACGTAATAGCATAATAAAGTTTGATATATCGAAACTTACACCACTTATGAGCACATTTATCTCCATAATTCACTTTGGTGGTTTTGAACATTCCAAGAACGCATTGCCCTCATTTCGATTCTTATGAGTTATCACTATTTTCAATGGAAGGTCACGAAATATCGAAAACGCAATGCCGTAATAAAGTTTGATTTATTGAAACTTACACCTCTTATGAGCACATTTATCCCCATAATTCACTCTCGTGGTTTTAAACATTTCATGAACTCATTTACTTCCTTTTCTATTCTTATGAGTTATCGCTATTTTCAATGGAAGGTCACGAAATCTCGAAAATGCAATGGCATAATGAAGTTTGATATATTGCAATTGCATAATAAAGTTTGATAAATTGAAACTTACACCTCTTATGAGCTCATTTATCCCCATAACTCACTTTAGTATTTTTGAACATTTTATGAACTCATTTTCTTCGTTCTCGATTCCTATGAGTTATCGCTATTTTCAATGGAAGGTCACAAAATCTCAAAACACAAAGGCATAATAAAGTTTGATATATTGAAACTTACACCAATTATGAGCACATTTAGCCCCATAATTCACTTTGGTGGTTTTGAACATTTCATGAACTTATTTTCTTCCATCTCGATTCTTATGAGTTATTGCTATTTTCAATGGAATGTCACGAAATCTCAAAACGCAATGGCATAATAAAGTTTGATATATTGCAATTTACACCACTTAAGAGCACATTTATCCCCATAATTCACTCTGGTGGTTTTGAACATTTCATGAACTCACTTCCTTCCTTCTCGATTCTTATGAGTTATCGCTATTTTCAATGGAATGTCACGAAATCTCGAAACGTAATGGCATAATAATGTTTGATATATCAAAACTTACACCACTTATGAGCACATTTATCCCCATAATTCACTTTGGTGGTTTTGAACATTCCAAGAATGCATTGCCCTCATTTCGATTCTTATGAGTTATCACTATTTTCAATGGAAGGTCACGAAATCTCGAAAACGCAATGCCGTAATAAAGTTTGATTTATTGAAACTTACACCTCTTATGAGCACATTTATCCCCATAATTCACTCTCGTGGTTTTAAACATTTCATGATCTCATTTACTTCCTTTTATATTCTTATGAGTTATCGCTATTTTCAATGGAAGGTCACGAAATCTCGAAAATGCAATGGCATAATAAAGTTTGATATATTGCAATTTACACCACTTATGAGCACATTTATCTCCATAATTCACTCTGGTGGTTTTGAACATTTCATGAACTCATTTTCTTGGTTCTCGATTCTTATGAGTTATATATAATTTTCGATGGAAGGTCACGAAATCTCAAAAACGCAATGGCATAATAAAGTTTGATATATTGAAACTTACACCTCTTATGAGCTCATTTATCCCCATAACTCCCTTTAGTATTTTTGAACATTTTATGAACTCATTTTCTTCGTTCTCGATTCCTATGAGTTATCGCTATTTTCAATGGAAGGTCAGAAAATCTCAAAACACAAAGGCATAATAAAGTTTGATATATTGAAACTTACACCAATTATGAACACATTTAGCCCCATAATTCACATTGGTGGTTTTGAACATTTCATGAACTTATTTTCTTCCATCTCGATTCTTATGAGTTATTGCTATTTTCAATGGAATGTCACGAAATCTCGAAACGCAATGGCATAATAAAGTTTGATATATTGCAATTTACACAACTTAAGAGCACATTTATCCCCATAATTCACTCTGGTGGTTTTGAACATTTCATGAACTCATTTCCTTCGTTCTCGATTCTTATGAGTTATCGCTATTTTCAATGGAATGTCACGAAATCTCGAAACGTAATGGCATAATAATGTTTGATATATCAAAACTTACACCACTTATGAGCACATTTATCCCCATAATTCACTTTGGTGGTTTTGAACATTCCAAGAACGCATTGCCCTCATTTCGATTCTTATGAGTTATCACTATTTTCAATGGAAGGTCACGAAATCTCGAAAACGCAATGCCGTAATAAAGTTTGATTTATTGAAACTTACACCTCTTATGAGCACATTTATCCCCATAATTCACTCTCGTGGTTTTAAACATTTCATGAACTCATTTACTTCCTTTTCTATTCTTATGAGTTATCGCTATTTTCAATGGAAGGTCACGAAATCTCGAAAATGCAATGGCATAATGAAGTTTGATATATTGCAATTGCATAATAAAGTTTGATAAATTGAAACTTACACCTCTTATGAGCTCATTTATCCCCATAACTCACTTTAGTATTTTTGAACATTTTATGAACTCATTTTCTTCGTTCTCGATTCCTATGAGTTATCGCTATTTTCAATGGAAGGTCACAAAATCTCAAAACACAAAGGCATAATAAAGTTTGATATATTGAAACTTACACCAATTATGAGCACATTTAGCCCCATAATTCACTTTGGTGGTTTTGAACATTTCATGAACTTATTTTCTTCCATCTCGATTCTTATGAGTTATTGCTATTTTCAATGGAATGTCACGAAATCTCAAAACGCAATGGCATAATAAAGTTTGATATATTGCAATTTACACCACTTAAGAGCACATTTATCCCCATAATTCACTCTGGTGGTTTTGAACATTTCATGAACTCAGTTCCTTCCTTCTCGATTCTTATGAGTTATCGCTATTTTCAATGGAATGTCACGAAATCTCGAAACGTAATGGCATAATAATGTTTGATATATCAAAACTTACACCACTTATGAGCACATTTATCCCCATAATTCACTTTGGTGGTTTTGAACATTCCAAGAACGCATTGCCCTCATTTCGATTCTTATGAGTTATCACTATTTTCAATGGAAGGTCACGAAATCTCGAAAACGCAATGCCGTAATAAAGTTTGATTTATTGAAACTTACACCTCTTATGAGCACATTTATCCCCATAATTCACTCTCGTGGTTTTAAACATTTCATGAACTCATTTACTTCCTTTTCTATTCTTATGAGTTATCGCTATTTTCAATGGAAGGTCACGAAATCTCGAAAATGCAATGGCATAATGAAGTTTGATATATTGCAATTGCATAATAAAGTTTGATAAATTGAAACTTACACCTCTTATGAGCTCATTTATCCCCATAACTCACTTTAGTATTTTTGAACATTTTATGAACTCATTTTCTTCGTTCTCGATTCCTATGAGTTATCGCTATTTTCAATGGAAGGTCACAAAATCTCAAAACACATAGGCATAATAAAGTTTGATATATTGAAACTTACACCAATTATGAACACATTTAGCCCCATAATTCACATTGGTGGTTTTGAACATTTCATGAACTTATTTTCTTCCATCTCGATTCTTATGAGTTATTGCTATTTTCAATGGAATGTCACGAAATCTCGAAACGCAATGGCATAATAAAGTTTGATATATTGCAATTTACACAACTTAAGAGCACATTTATCCCCATAATTCACTCTGGTGGTTTTGAACATTTCATGAACTCATTTCCTTCGTTCTCGATTCTTATGAGTTATCGCTATTTTCAATGGAATGTCACGAAATCTCGAAACGTAATGGCATAATAAAGTTTGATATATCGAAACTTACACCACTTATGAGCACATTTATCCCCATAATTCACTTTGGTGGTTTTGAACATTCCAAGAACGCATTGCCCTCATTTCGATTCTTATGAGTTATCACTATTTTCAATGGAAGGTCACGAAATCTCGAAAACGCAATGCCGTAATAAAGTTTGATTTATTGAAACTTACACCTCTTATGAGCACATTTATCCCCATAATTCACTCTCGTGGTTTTAAACATTTCATGAACTCATTTACTTCCTTTTCTATTCTTATGAGTTATCGCTATTTTCAATGGAAGGTCACGAAATCTCGAAAATGCAATGGCATAATGAAGTTTGATATATTGCAATTGCATAATAAAGTTTGATAAATTGAAACTTACACCTCTTATGAGCTCATTTATCCCCATAACTCACTTTAGTATTTTTGAACATTTTATGAACTCATTTTCTTCGTTCTCGATTCCTATGAGTTATCGCTATTTTCAATGGAAGGTCACAAAATCTCAAAACACAAAGGCATAATAAAGTTTGATATATTGAAACTTACACCAATTATGAGCACATTTAGCCCCATAATTCACTTTGGTGGTTTTGAACATTTCATGAACTTATTTTCTTCCATCTCGATTCTTATGAGTTATTGCTATTTTCAATGGAATGTCACGAAATCTCAAAACGCAATGGCATAATAAAGTTTGATATATTGCAATTTACACCACTTAAGAGCACATTTATCCCCATAATTCACTCTGGTGGTTTTGAACATTTCATGAACTCAGTTCCTTCCTTCTCGATTCTTATGAGTTATCGCTATTTTCAATGGAATGTCACGAAATCTCGAAACGTAATGGCATAATAATGTTTGATATATCAAAACTTACACCACTTATGAGCACATTTATCCCCATAATTCACTTTGGTGGATTAAACCATATTCATAAGTTTGATATCTTCATTCTCTATTCTTATGAGTTATCACTATTTTCAATGGAAGGTCACGAAATCTCGAAAACGCAATGCCGTAATAAAGTTTGATTTATTGAAACTTACACCTCTTATGAGCACATTTATCCCCATAATTCACTCTCGTGGTTTTAAACATTTCATGAACTCATTTACTTCCTTTTCTATTCTTATGAGTTATCGCTATTTTCAATGGAAGGTCACGAAATCTCGAAAATGCAATGGCATAATGAAGTTTGATATATTGCAATTGCATAATAAAGTTTGATAAATTGAAACTTACACCTCTTATGAGCTCATTTATCCCCATAACTCACTTTAGTATTTTTGAACATTTTATGAACTCATTTTCTTCGTTCTCGATTCCTATGAGTTATCGCTATTTTCAATGGAAGGTCACAAAATCTCAAAACACATAGGCATAATAAAGTTTGATATATTGAAACTTACACCAATTATGAGCACATTTAGCCCCATAATTCACTTTGGTGGTTTTGAACATTTCATGAACTTATTTTCTTCCATCTCGATTCTTATGAGTTATTGCTATTTTCAATGGAATGTCACGAAATCTCAAAACGCAATGGCATAATAAAGTTTGATATATTGCAATTTACACCACTTAAGAGCACATTTATCCCCATAATTCACTCTGGTGGTTTTGAACATTTCATGAACTCAGTTCCTTCCTTCTCGATTCTTATGAGTTATCGCTATTTTCAATGGAATGTCACGAAATCTCGAAACGTAATGGCATAATAATGTTTGATATATCAAAACTTACACCACTTATGAGCACATTTATCCCCATAATTCACTTTGGTGGTTTTGAACATTCCAAGAATGCATTGCCCTCATTTCGATTCTTATGAGTTATCACTATTTTCAATGGAAGGTCACGAAATCTCGAAAACGCAATGCCGTAATAAAGTTTGATTTATTGAAACTTACACCTCTTATGAGCACATTTATCCCCATAATTCACTCTCGTGGTTTTAAACATTTCATGATCTCATTTACTTCCTTTTATATTCTTATGAGTTATCGCTATTTTCAATGGAAGGTCACGAAATCTCGAAAATGCAATGGCATAATAAAGTTTGATATATTGCAATTTACACCACTTATGAGCACATTTATCCCCATAATTCACTCTGGTGGTTTTGAACATTTCATGAACTCATTTTCTTCGTTCTCGATTCTTATGAGTTATATATAATTTTCGATGGAAGGTCACGAAATCTCAAAAACGCAATGGCATAATAAAGTTTGATATATTGAAACTTACACCTCTTATGAGCTCATTTATCCCCATAACTCACTTTAGTATTTTTGAACATTTTATGAACTCATTTTCTTCGTTCTCGATTCCTATGAGTTATCGCTATTTTCAATGGAAGGTCAGAAAATCTCAAAACACAAAGGCATAATAAAGTTTGATATATTGAAACTTACACCAATTATGAACACATTTAGCCCCATAATTCACATTGGTGGTTTTGAACATTTCATGAACTTATTTTCTTCCATCTCGATTCTTATGAGTTATTGCTATTTTCAATGGAATGTCACGAAATCTCGAAACGCAATGGCATAATAAAGTTTGATATATTGCAATTTACACCACTTAAGAGCACATTTATCCCCATAATTCACTCTGGTGGTTTTGAACATTTCATGAACTCATTTACTTCCTTCTCGATTCTTATGAGTTATCGCTATTTTCAATGGAATGTCACGAAATCTCGAAACGTAATGGCATAATAAAGTTTGATATATCGAAACTTACACCACTTATGAGCACATTTATCCCCATAATTCACTTTGGTGGTTTTGAACATTCCAAGAACGCATTGCCCTCATTTCGATTCTTATGAGTTATCACTATTTTCAATGGAAGGTCACGAAATCTCGAAAACGCAATGCCGTAATAAAGTTTGATTTATTGAAACTTACACCTCTTATGAGCACATTTATCCCCATAATTCACTCTCGTGGTTTTAAACATTTCATGAACTCATTTACTTCCTTTTCTATTCTTATGAGTTATCGCTATTTTCAATGGAAGGTCACGAAATCTCGAAAATGCAATGGCATAATGAAGTTTGATATATTGCAATTGCATAATAAAGTTTGATAAATTGAAACTTACACCACTTATGAGCACATTTATCCCCATAATTCACACTGGTGGTTTTGAACATTTCATGAACTCATTTTCTTCGTTCTCGATTCTTATGAGTTATCAATATTTTCGATGGAAGGTCACGAAATCTCAAAAACGCAATGGCATAATAAAGTTTGATATATTAAAACTTACACCTCTTATGAGCTCATTTATCCCCATAACTCACTTTAGTATTTTTGAACATTTTATGAACTCATTTTCTTCGTTCTCGATTCCTATGAGTTATCGCTATTTTCAATGGAAGGTCACAAAATCTCAAAACACAAAGGCATAATAAAGTTTGATATATTGAAACTTACACCAATTATGAGCACATTTAGCCCCATAATTCACTTTGGTGGTTTTGAACATTTCATGAACTTATTTTCTTCCATCTCGATTCTTATGAGTTATTGCTATTTTCAATGGAATGTCACGAAATCTCAAAACGCAATGGCATAATAAAGTTTGATATATTGCAATTTACACCACTTAAGAGCACATTTATCCCCATAATTCACTCTTGTGGTTTTGAACATTTCATGAACTCAGTTCCTTCCTTCTCGATTCTTATGAGTTATCGCTATTTTCAATGGAATGTCACGAAATCTCGAAACGTAATGGCATAATAATGTTTGATATATCAAAACTTACACCACTTATGAGCACATTTATCCCCATAATTCACTTTGGTGGTTTTGAACATTCCAAGAACGCATTGCCCTCATTTCGATTCTTATGAGTTATCACTATTTTCAATGGAAGGTCACGAAATCTCGAAAACGCAATGCCGTAATAAAGTTTGATTTATTGAAACTTACACCTCTTATGAGCACATTTATCCCCATAATTCACTCTCGTGGTTTTAAACATTTCATGATCTCATTTACTTCCTTTTCTATTCTTATGAGTTATCGCTATTTTCAATGGAAGGTCACGAAATCTCGAAAAGGCAATGGCATAATAAAGTTTGATATATTGCAATTTACACCACTTATGAGCACATTTATCCCCATAATTCACTCTGGTGGTTTTGAACATTTCATAAACTCATTTTTTTCGTTCTCGATTCTTATGAGTTATATATAATTTTCGATGGAAGGTCACGAAATCTCAAAAACGCAATGGCATAATAAAGTTTGATATATTGAAACTTACACCTCTTATGAGCTCATTTATCCCCATAACTCACTTTAGTATTTTTGAACATTTTATGAACTCATTTTCTTCGTTCTCGATTCCTATGAGTTATCGCTATTTTCAATGGAAGGTCAGAAAATCTCAAAACACAAAGGCATAATAAAATTTGATATATTGAAACTTACACCAATTATGAACACATTTAGCCCCATAATTCACTTTGGTGGTTTTGAACATTTCATGAACTTATTTTCTTCCATCTCGATTCTTATGAGTTATTGCTATTTTCAATGGAATGTCACGATATCTCGAAACGCAATGGCATAATAAAGTTTGATATATTGCTATTTACACCACTTAAGAGCACATTTCTCCCCATAATTCACTCTGGTGGTTTTGAACATTTCATGAACTCATTTCCTTCGTTCTCGATTCTTATGAGTTATCGCTATTTTCAATGGAATGTCACGAAATCTCGAAACGTAATGGCATAATAAAGTTTGATATATCGAAACTTACACCACTTATGAGCACATTTATCCCCATAATTCACTTTGGTGGTTTTGAACATTCCAAGAACGCATTGTCCTCATTTCGATTCTTATGAGTTATCACTATTTTCAATGGAAGGTCACGAAATCTCGAAAACGCAATGCCGTAATAAAGTTTGATTTATTGAAACTTACACCTCTTATGAGCACATTTATCCCCATAATTCACTCTCGTGGTTTTAAACATTTCATGAACTCATTTACTTCCTTTTTCTATTCTTATGAGTTATCGCTATTTTCAATGGAAGGTCACGAAATCTCGAAAATGCAATGGCATAATGAAGTTTGATATATTGCAATGGCATAATAAAGTTTGATAAATTGAAACTTACACCTCTTATGAGCTCATTTATCCCCATAACTCACTTTAGTATTTTTGAACATTTTATGAACTCATTTTCTTCGTTCTCGATTCCTATGAGTTATCGCTATTTTCAATGGAAGGTCACAAAATCTCAAAACACAAAGGCATAATAAAGTTTGATATATTGAAACTTACACCAATTATGAGCACATTTAGCCCCATAATTCACTTTGGTGGTTTTGAACATTTCATGAACTTATTTTCTTCCATCTCGATTCTTATGAGTTATTGCTATTTTCAATGGAATGTCACGAAATCTCGAAACGCAATGGCATAATAAAGTTTGATGTATTGCAATTTACACCACTTAAGAGCACATTTATCCCCATAATTCACTCTGGTGGTTTTGAACATTTCATGAACTCATTTACTTCCTTCTCGATTCTTATGAGTTATCGCTATTTTCAATGGAATGTCACGAAATCTCGAAACGTAATGGCATAATAAAGTTTGATATATTGAAACTTACACCACTTATGAGCACATTTATGCAGATAATAAAATTAAACCATATTCATAAGTTTGATATCTTCATTCTCTATTCTTATGAGTTATCGCTATTTTCAATGGAATGTCAAGAAATCTCGAAACGTAATGGCATAATAAAGTTTGATATTTTGAAATTTACACCACTTATGAGCACATTTATCCCCATAATTCACTCTGATGGGTTTGAACATTTCATGAACTCATTTCCTTCCTTCTCGAATCTTATGAGTTATCGCTATTTTAAATGGAATGTCACAAAATCTCGAAACGTAATGGCATAATCAAGTTTCATATATTAAAACTTACACCTCTAATGTGCACATTTATCCCAATAACTCACTTTAGTATTTTTGAACATTTTATGAACTAATTTTCTTCGTTCTCGATTCCTATGAGTTATCGCTATTTTCAATGGAAGGTCACAAAATCTCAAAACACAAATGCATAATAAAGTTTGATATATTGAAACTTACACCACTTATGAGCACATTTATCCTCATAATTCACTTTGGTGGTTTGGAACATTCCAAGAACACATTGCCCTCATTTTTGATTCTTATGAGTTATCGCTATTTACAATGGAAGGTCACGAAATCTCGAAAACGCAATGGCGTATTAAAGTTTGATATATTGAAACTTACACCTCTTATGAGCACATTTATCCCCATAACTCACTTTAGTATTTTTGAACATTTTATGAGCTCATTTTCTTCGTTCTCGATTCCTATGAGTTATCGCTATTTTCAATGGAAGGTCACAAAATCTCAAAACACAAATGCATAATAAAGTTTGATATATTGAAACTTACACCACTTATGAGCCCATTTATCCCCATAATTCACTTTGGTTGTTTTGAACATTCGAAGAACGCATTGCCCTCATTTCGATTCTTATGAGTTATCGCTATTTTCAATGGAAGGTCACGAAGTCTCGAAAACGCAATGCTGTAATAAAGTTTGATTTATTGAAACTTACACCACTTATGAGCACTTTTATCCCCATAATTCACTCTGGTGGTTTTAAACATTTCATGAACTCTTTTACTTCCTTTTCTATTCTTATGAGTTATCGCTATTTTCAATGGAAGGTCACGAAATCTCGGAAATGCAATGGCATAATAAAGTTTGATATATTGCAATTTACACCACTTATGAGCACATTTATCTCCATAATTCATGAACTCATTTTCTTCGTTCTCGATTCTTATGAGTTATCAATATTTTCGATGGAACGTCACGAAATCTCAAAAACGCAATGGGATAATAAAGTTTGATATATTGAAACTTACACCTCTTATGAGATCATTTATCCCCATAATTCACTTTAGTATTTTTGAACATTTTATGAACTCATTTTTTTCGTTCTCGATTCCTATGAGTTATCACTATTTTCAATGGAAGGTCATAAAATCTCAAAACACAAAGGCATAATAAAGTTTGATATATTGAAACTTACACCAATTATGAGCACATTTATCCCCATAATTCACTCTGGTGGTTTTGAACATTTCATGAACTCATTTACTTCCTTCTCGATTCTTATGAGTTATCGCTATTTTCAATGGAATGTCACGAAATCTCGAAACGTAATGGCATAATAAAGTTTGATATATTGAAACTTACACCACTTATGAGCACATTTATGCAGATAATAAAATTAAACCATATTCATAAGTTTGATATCTTCATTCTCTATTCTTATGAGTTATCGCTATTTTCAATGGAATATCAAGAAATCTCGAAACGTAATGGCATAATAAAGTTTGATATTTTGAAATTTACACCACTTATGAGGACATTTATCCCCATAATTCACTCTGATGGGTTTGAACATTTCATGAACTCATTTCCTTCCTTCTCGAATCTTATGAGTTATCGCTATTTTAAATGGAATGTCACAAAATCTCGAAACGTAATGGCATAATAAAGTTTCATATATTAAAACTTACACCTCTGATGTGCACATTTATCCCAATAACTCACTTTAGTATTTTTGAACATTTTATGAACTAATTTTCTTCGTTCTCGATTCCTATGAGTTATCGCTATTTTCAATGGAAGGTCACAAAATCTCAAAACACAAATGCATAATAAAGTTTGATATATTGAAACTTACACCACTTATGAGCACATTTATCCTCATAATTCACTTTGGTGGTTTGGAACATTCCAAGAACACATTGCCCTCATTTTCGATTCTTATGAGTTATCGCTATTTACAATGGAAGGTCACGAAATCTCGAAAACGCAATGGCGTATTAAAGTTTGATATATTGAAACTTACACCTCTTATGAGCACATTTATCCCCATAACTCACTTTAGTATTTTTGAACATTTTATGAGCTCATTTTCTTCGTTCTCGATTCCTATGAGTTATCGCTATTTTCAATGGAAGGTCACAAAATCTCAAAACACAAATGCATAATAAAGTTTGATATATTGAAACTTACACCACTTATGAGCCCATTTATCCCCATAATTCACTTTGGTTGTTTTGAACATTCGAAGAACGCATTGCCCTCATTTCGATTCTTATGAGTTATCGCTATTTTCAATGGAAGGTCACGAAGTCTCGAAAACGCAATGCTGTAATAAAGTTTGATTTATTGAAACTTACACCACTTATGAGCACTTTTATCCCCATAATTCACTCTGGTGGTTTTAAACATTTCATGAACTCTTTTACTTCCTTTTCTATTCTTATGAGTTATCGCTATTTTCAATGGAAGGTCACGAAATCTCGAAAATGCAATGGCATAATAAAGTTTGATATATTGCAATTTACACCACTTATGAGCACATTTATCTCCATAATTCATGAACTCATTTTCTTCGTTCTCGATTCTTATGAGTTATCAATATTTTCGATGGAACGTCACGAAATCTCAAAAACGCAATGGGATAATAAAGTTTGATATATTGAAACTTACACCTCTTATGAGATCATTTATCCCCATAATTCACTTTAGTATTTTTGAACATTTTATGAACTCATTTTCTTCGTTCTCGATTCCTATGAGTTATCACTATTTTCAATGGAAGGTCATAAAATCTCAAAACACAAAGGCATAATAAAGTTTGATATATTGAAACTTACACCAATTATGAGCACATTTATCCCCATAATTCACTCTGGTGGTTTTGAACATTTCATGAACTCATTTACTTCCTTCTCGATTCTTATGAGTTATCGCTATTTTCAATGGAATGTCACGAAATCTCGAAACGTAATGGCATAATAAAGTTTGATATATTGAAACTTACACCACTTATGAGCACATTTATGCAGATAATAAAATTAAACCATATTCATAAGTTTGATATCTTCATTCTCTATTCTTATGAGTTATCGCTATTTTCAATGGAATGTCAAGAAATCTCGAAACGTAATGGCATAATAAAGTTTGATATTTTGAAATTTACACCACTTATGAGCACATTTATCCCCATAATTCACTCTGATGGGTTTGAACATTTCATGAACTCATTTCCTTCCTTCTCGAATCTTATGAGTTATCGCTATTTTAAATGGAATGTCACAAAATCTCGAAACGTAATGGCATAATAAAGTTTCATATATTAAAACTTACACCTCTGATGTGCACATTTATCCCAATAACTCACTTTAGTATTTTTGAACATTTTATGAACTAATTTTCTTCGTTCTCGATTCCTATGAGTTATCGCTATTTTCAATGGAAGGTCACAAAATCTCAAAACACAAATGCATAATAAAGTTTGATATATTGAAACTTACACCACTTATGAGCACATTTATCCTCATAATTCACTTTGGTGGTTTGGAACATTCCAAGAACGCATTGCCCTCATTTTCGATTCTTATGAGTTATCGCTATTTACAATGGAAAGTCACGAAATCTCGAAAACGCAATGGCGTATTAAAGTTTGATATATTGAAACTTACACCTCTTATGAGCACATTTATCCCCATAACTCACTTTAGTATTTTTGAACATTTTATGAGCTCATTTTCTTCGTTCTCGATTCCTATGAGTTATCGCTATTTTCAATGGAAGGTCACAAAATCTCAAAACACAAATGCATAATAAAGTTTGATATATTGAAACTTACACCACTTATGAGCCCATTTATCCCCATAATTCACTTTGGTTGTTTTGAACATTCGAAGAACGCATTGCCCTCATTTCGATTCTTATGAGTTATCGCTATTTTCAATGGAAGGTCACGAAGTCTCGAAACGCAATGCTGTAATAAAGTTTGATTTATTGAAACTTACACCACTGATGAGCACTTTTATCCCCATAATTCACTCTGGTGGTTTTAAACATTTCATGAACTCTTTTACTTCCTTTTCTATTCTTATGAGTTATCGCTATTTTCAATGGAAGGTCACGAAATCTCGAAAATGCAATGGCATAATAAAGTTTGATATATTGCAATTTACACCACTTATGAGCACATTTATCTCCATAATTCATGAACTCATTTTCTTCGTTCTCGATTCTTATGAGTTATCAATATTTTCGATGGAACGTCACGAAATCTCAAAAACGCAATGGGATAATAAAGTTTGATATATTGAAACTTACACCTCTTATGAGATCATTTATCCCCATAATTCACTTTAGTATTTTTGAACATTTTATGAACTCATTTTCTTCGTTCTCGATTCCTATGAGTTATCACTATTTTCAATGGAAGGTCATAAAATCTCAAAACACAAAGGCATAATAAAGTTTGATATATTGAAACTTACACCAATTATGAGCACATTTATCCCCATAATTCACTCTGGTGGTTTTGAACATTTCATGAACTCATTTACTTCCTTCTCGATTCTTATGAGTTATCGCTATTTTCAATGGAATGTCACAAAATCTCGAAACGTAATGGCATAAAAAAGTTTGATATATTGAAACTTACACCACTTATGAGCACATTTATCCCCATAATTCACTCTGGTGGTTTTGAACATTTCATGAACACATTTCCTTCCTTCTCGATTCTTATGAGTTATCGCTATTTTCAATGGAAGGTCACGAAATCTCGAAAATGCAATGGCATAATAAAGTTTGATATATTGCAATTTACACCACTTATGAGCACATTTATCCCCATAATTCACTCTGGTGGTTTTGAACATTTCATGAACTCATTTTCTTCGTTCTCGATTCTTATGAGTTATCAATATTTTCGATGGAAGGTCACGAAATCTCAAAAACGCAATGGCATAATAAAGTTTGATATATTGAAACTTACACCTCTTATGAACTCATTTATCCCCATAACTCACTTTCGTATTTTTGAACAATTTATAAACTCATTTTCTTCGTTCTCGATTCCTATGAGTTATCGCTATTTTCAATGGAAGGTCAGAAAATCTCAAAACACAAAGGTATAATAAAGTTTGATATATTGAAACTTACACCAATTATGAACACATTTAGCCCCATAATTCACTTTGGTGGTTTTGAACATTTCATGAACTCATTTACTTCCATCTCGATTCTTATGAGTTATTGCTATTTTCAATGGAATGTCACGAAATCTCGAAACGCAATGGCATAATAAAGTTTGATATATTGCAATTTACACCACTTAAGAGCACATTTATCCCCATAATTCACTCTGGTGGTTTTGAACATTTCATGAACTCATTTACTTCCTTCTCGATTCTTATGAGTTATCGCTATTTTCAATGGAATGTCACGAAATCTCGAAACGTAATGGCATAATAAAGTTTGATATATTGAAACTTACACCACTTATGAGCACATTTATGCAGATAATAAAATTAAACCATATTCATAAGTTTGATATCTTCATTCTCTATTCTTATGAGTTATCGCTACTTTCAATGGAATGTCAAGAAATCTCGAAACGTAATGGCATAATAAAGTTTGATATTTTGAAATTTACACCACTTATGAGCACATTTATCCCCATAATTCACTCTGATGGGTTTGAACATTTCATGAACTCATTTGCTTCCTTCTCGAATCTTATGAGTTATCGCTATTTTAAATGGAATGTCACAAAATCTCGAAACGTAATGGCATAATAAAGTTTCATATATTGAAACTTACACCTCTAATGTGCACATTTATCCCAATAACTCACTTTAGTATTTTTGAACATTTTATGAACTAATTTTCTTCGTTCTCGATTCCTATGAGTTATCGCTATTTTCAATGGAAGGTCACAAAATCTCAAAACACAAATGCATAATAAGGTTTGATATATTGAAACTTACACCAATTATGAGCACATTTATCCTCATAATTCACTTTGGTGGTTTGGAACATTCCAAGAACACATTGCCCTCATTTTGATTCTTATGAGTTATCGCTATTTACAATGGAAGGTCACGAAATCTCGAAAACGCAATGGCGTATTAAAGTTTGATATATTGAAACTTACACCTCTTATGAGCACATTTATCCCCATAACTCACTTTAGTATTTTTGAACATTTTATGAGCTCATTTTCTTCGTTCTCGATTCCTATGAGTTATCGCTATTTTCAATGGAAGGTCACAAAATCTCAAAACACAAATGCATAATAAAGTTTGATATATTGAAACTTACACCACTTATGAGCCCATTTATCCCCATAATTCACTTTGGTTGTTTTGAACATTCGAAGAACGCATTGCCCTCATTTCGATTCTTATGAGTTATCGCTATTTTCAATGGAAGGTCACGAAGTCTCGAAAACGCAATGCTGTAATAAAGTTTGATTTATTGAAACTTACACCACTTATGAGCACTTTTATCCCCATAATTCACTCTGGTGGTTTTAAACATTTCATGAACTCTTTTACTTCCTTTTCTATTCTTATGAGTTATCGCTATTTTCAATGGAAGGTCACGAAATCTCGAAAATGCAATGGCATAATAAAGTTTGATATATTGCAATTTACACCACTTATGAGCACATTTATCTCCATAATTCATGAACTCATTTTCTTCGTTCTCGATTCTTATGAGTTATCAATATTTTCGATGGAACGTCACGAAATCTCAAAAACGCAATGGGATAATAAAGTTTGATATATTGAAACTTACACCTCTTATGAGATCATTTATCCCCATAATTCACTTTAGTATTTTTGAACATTTTATGAACTCATTTTCTTCGTTCTCGATTCCTATGAGTTATCACTATTTTCAATGGAAGGTCATAAAATCTCAAAACACAAAGGCATAATAAAGTTTGATATATTGAAACTTACACCAATTATGAGCACATTTATCCCCATAATTCACTCTGGTGGTTTTGAACATTTCATGAACTCATTTACTTCCTTCTCGATTCTTATGAGTTATCGCTATTTTCAATGGAATGTCACAAAATCTCGAAACGTAATGGCATAAAAAAGTTTGATATATTGAAACTTACACCACTTATGAGCACATTTATCCCCATAATTCACTCTGGTGGTTTTGAACATTTCATGAACACATTTCCTTCCTTCTCGATTCTTATGAGTTATCGCTATTTTCAATGGAAGGTCACGAAATCTCGAAAATGCAATGGCATAATAAAGTTTGATATATTGCAATTTACACCACTTATGAGCACATTTATCCCCATAATTCACTCTGGTGGTTTTGAACATTTCATGAACTCATTTTCTTCGTTCTCGATTCTTATGAGTTATCAATATTTTCGATGGAAGGTCACGAAATCTCAAAAACGCAATGGCATAATAAAGTTTGATATATTGAAATTTACACCTCTTATGAACTCATTTATCCCCATAACTCACTTTCGTATTTTTGAACAATTTATAAACTCATTTTCTTCGTTCTCGATTCCTATGAGTTATCGCTATTTTCAATGGAAGGTCAGAAAATCTCAAAACACAAAGGCATAATAAAGTTTGATATATTGAAACTTACACCAATTATGAGCACATTTAGCCCCATAATTCACTTTGGTGGTTTTGAACATTTCATGAACTTATTTTCTTCCATCTCGATTCTTATGAGTTATTGCTATTTTCAATGGAATGTCACGAAATCTCAAAACGCAATGGCATAATAAAGTTTGATATATTGCAATTTACACCACTTAAGAGCACATTTATCCCCATAATTCACTCTGGTGGTTTTGAACATTTCATGAACTCATTTACTTCCTTCTCGATTCTTATGAGTTATCGCTATTTTCAATGGAATGTCACGAAATCTCGAAACGTAATGGCATAATAAAGTTTGATATATTGAAACTTACACCACTTATGAGCACATTTATGCAGATAATAAAATTAAACCATATTCATAAGTTTGATATCTTCATTCTCTATTCTTATGAGTTATCGCTATTTTCAATGGAATGTCAAGAAATCTCGAAACGTAATGGCATAATAAAGTTTGATATTTTGAAATTTACACCACTTATGAGCACATTTATCCCCATAATTCACTCTGATGGGTTTGAACATTTCATGAACTCATTTCCTTCCTTCTCGAATCTTATGAGTTATCGCTATTTTAAATGGAATGTCACAAAATCTCGAAACGTAATGTCATAATAAAGTTTCATATATTAAAACTTACACCTCTAATGTGCACATTTATCCCAATAACTCACTTTAGTATTTTTGAACATTTTATGAACTAATTTTCTTCGTTCTCGATTCCTATGAGTTATCGCTATTTTCAATGGAAGGTCACAAAATCTCAAAACACAAATGCATAATAAAGTTTGATATATTGAAACTTACACCACTTATGAGCACATTTATCCTCATAATTCACTTTGGTGGTTTGGAACATTCCAAGAACACATTGCCCTCATTTTTGATTCTTATGAGTTATCGCTATTTACAATGGAAGGTCACGAAATCTCGAAAACGCAATGGCGTATTAAAGTTTGATATATTGAAACTTACACCTCTTATGAGCACATTTATCCCCATAACTCACTTTAGTATTTTTGAACATTTTATGAGCTCATTTTCTTCGTTCTCGATTCCTATGAGTTATCGCTATTTTCAATGGAAGGTCACAAAATCTCAAAACACAAATGCATAATAAAGTTTGATATATTGAAACTTACACCACTTATGAGCCCATTTATCCCCATAATTCACTTTGGTTGTTTTGAACATTCGAAGAACGCATTGCCCTCATTTCGATTCTTATGAGTTATCGCTATTTTCAATGGAATGTCACGAAATCTCGAAACGTAATGGCATAATAATGTTTGATATATCAAAACTTACACCACTTATGAGCACTTTTATCCCCATAATTCACTCTGGTGGTTTTAAACATTTCATGAACTCTTTTACTTCCTTTTCTATTCTTATGAGTTATCGCTATTTTCAATGGAAGGTCACGAAATCTCGAAAATGCAATGGCATAATAAAGTTTGATATATTGCAATTTACACCACTTATGAGCACATTTATCTCCATAATTCATGAACTCATTTTCTTCGTTCTCGATTCTTATGAGTTATCAATATTTTCGATGGAACGTCACGAAATCTCAAAAACGCAATGGGATAATAAAGTTTGATATATTGAAACTTACACCTCTTATGAGATCATTTATCCCCATAATTCACTTTAGTATTTTTGAACATTTTATGAACTCATTTTCTTCGTTCTCGATTCCTATGAGTTATCACTATTTTCAATGGAAGGTCATAAAATCTCAAAACACAAAGGCATAATAAAGTTTGATATATTGAATCTTACACCAATTATGAGCACATTTATCCCCATAATTCACTCTGGTGGTTTTGAACATTTCATGAACTCATTTACTTCCTTCTCGATTCTTATGAGTTATCGCTATTTTCAATGGAATGTCACGAAATCTCGAAACGTAATGGCATAATAAAGTTTGATATATTGAAACTTACACCACTTATGAGCACATTTATGCAGATAATAAAATTAAACCATATTCATAAGTTTGATATCTTCATTCTCTATTCTTATGAGTTATCGCTATTTTCAATGGAATGTCAAGAAATCTCGAAACGTAATGGCATAATAAAGTTTGATATTTTGAAATTTACACCACTTATGAGCACATTTATCCCCATAATTCACTCTGATGGGTTTGAACATTTCATGAACTCATTTCCTTCCTTCTCGAATCTTATGAGTTATCGCTATTTTAAATGGAATGTCACAAAATCTCGAAACGTAATGGCATAATAAAGTTTCATATATTAAAACTTACACCTCTGATGTGCACATTTATCCCAATAACTCACTTTAGTATTTTTGAACATTTTATGAACTAATTTTCTTCGTTCTCGATTCCTATGAGTTATCGCTATTTTCAATGGAAGGTCACAAAATCTCAAAACACAAATGCATAATAAAGTTTGATATATTGAAACTTACACCACTTATGAGCACATTTATCCTCATAATTCACTTTGGTGGTTTGGAACATTCGAAGAACGCATTGCCCTCATTTTCGATTCTTATGAGTTATCGCTATTTACAATGGAAGGTCACGAAATCTCGAAAACGCAATGGCGTATTAAAGTTTGATATATTGAAACTTACACCTCTTATGAGCACATTTATCCCCATAACTCACTTTAGTATTTTTGAACATTTTATGAGCTCATTTTCTTCGTTCTCGATTCCTATGAGTTATCGCTATTTTCAATGGAAGGTCACAAAATCTCAAAACACAAATGCATAATAAAGTTTGATATATTGAAACTTACACCACTTATGAGCCCATTTATCCCCATAATTCACTTTGGTTGTTTTGAATATTCGAAGAACGCATTGCCCTCATTTCGATTCTTATGAGTTATCGCTATTTTCAATGGAAGGTCACGAAGTCTCGAAAGCAATGCTGTAATAAAGTTTGATTTATTGAAACTTACACCACTTATGAGCACTTTTATCCCCATAATTCACTCTGGTGGTTTTAAACATTTCATGAACTCTTTTACTTCCTTTTCTATTCTTATGAGTTATCGCTATTTTCAATGGAAGGTCACGAAATCTCGAAAATGCAATGGCATAATAAAGTTTGATATATTGCAATTTACACCACTTATGAGCACATTTATCTCCATAATTCATGAACTCATTTTCTTCGTTCTCGATTCTTATGAGTTATCAATATTTTCGATGGAACGTCACGAAATCTCAAAAACGCAATGGGATAATAAAGTTTGATATATTGAAACTTACACCTCTTATGATATCATTTATCCCCATAATTCACTTTAGTATTTTTGAACATTTTATGAACTCATTTTCTTCGTTCTCGATTCCTATGAGTTATCACTATTTTCAATGGAAGGTCATAAAATCTCAAAACACAAAGGCATAATAAAGTTTGATATATTGAAACTTACACCAATTATGAGCACATTTATCCCCATAATTCACTCTGGTGGTTTTGAACATTTCATGAACTCATTTACTTCCTTCTCGATTCTTATGAGTTATCGCTATTTTCAATGGAATGTCACGAAATCTCGAAACGTAATGGCATAATAAAGTTTGATATATTGAAACTTACACCACTTATGAGCACATTTATGCAGATAATAAAATTAAACCATATTCATAAGTTTGATATCTTCATTCTCTATTCTTATGAGTTATCGCTATTTTCAATGGAATGTCAAGAAATCTCGAAACGTAATGGCATAATAAAGTTTGATATTTTGAAATTTACACCACTTATGAGCACATTTATCCCCATAATTCACTCTGATGGGTTTGAACATTTCATGAACTCATTTCCTTCCTTCTCGAATCTTATGAGTTATCGCTATTTTAAATGGAATGTCACAAAATCTCGAAACGTAATGGCATAATAAAGTTTCATATATTAAAACTTACACCTCTGATGTGCACATTTATCCCAATAACTCACTTTAGTATTTTTGAACATTTTATGAACTAATTTTCTTCGTTCTCGATTCCTATGAGTTATCGCTATTTTCAATGGAAGGTCACAAAATCTCAAAACACAAATGCATAATAAAGTTTGATATATTGAAACTTACACCACTTATGAGCACATTTATCCTCATAATTCACTTTGGTGGTTTGGAACATTCCAAGAACGCATTGCCCTCATTTTCGATTCTTATGAGTTATCGCTATTTACAATGGAAGGTCACGAAATCTCGAAAACGCAATGGCGTATTAAAGTTTGATATATTGAAACTTACACCTCTTATGAGCACATTTATCCCCATAACTCACTTTAGTATTTTTGAACATTTTATGAGCTCATTTTCTTCGTTCTCGATTCCTATGAGTTATCGCTATTTTCAATGGAAGGTCACAAAATCTCAAAACACAAATGCATAATAAAGTTTGATATATTGAAACTTACACCACTTATGAGCCCATTTATCCCCATAATTCACTTTGGTTGTTTTGAACATTCGAAGAACGCATTGCCCTCATTTCGATTCTTATGAGTTATCGCTATTTTCAATGGAAGGTCACGAAGTCTCGAAAACGCAATGCTGTAATAAAGTTTGATTTATTGAAACTTACACCACTTATGAGCACTTTTATCCCCATAATTCACTCTGGTGGTTTTAAACATTTCATGAACTCTTTTACTTCCTTTTCTATTCTTATGAGTTATCGCTATTTTCAATGGAAGGTCACGAAATCTCGAAAATGCAATGGCATAATAAAGTTTGATATATTGCAATTTACACCACTTATGAGCACATTTATCTCCATAATTCATGAACTCATTTTCTTCGTTCTCGATTCTTATGAGTTATCAATATTTTCGATGGAACGTCACGAAATCTCAAAAACGCAATGGGATAATAAAGTTTGATATATTGAAACTTACACCTCTTATGAGATCATTTATCCCCATAATTCACTTTAGTATTTTTGAACATTTTATGAACTCATTTTCTTCGTTCTCGATTCCTATGAGTTATCACTATTTTCAATGGAAGGTCATAAAATCTCAAAACACAAAGGCATAATAAAGTTTGATATATTGAAACTTACACCAATTATGAGCACATTTATCCCCATAATTCACTCTGGTGGTTTTGAACATTTCATGAACTCATTTACTTCCTTCTCGATTCTTATGAGTTATCGCTATTTTCAATGGAATGTCACGAAATCTCGAAACGTAATGGCATAATAAAGTTTGATATATCGAAACTTACACCACTTATGAGCACATTTATCCCCATAATTCACTTTGGTGGTTTTGAACATTTCATAAGTTTGATATCTTCATTCTCTATTCTTATGAGTTATCGCTATTTTCAATGGAATGTCAAGAAATCTCGAAACGTAATGGCATAATAAAGTTTGATATTTTGAAATTTACACCACTTATGAGCACATTTATCCCCATAATTCACTCTGATGGGTTTGAACATTTCATGAACTCATTTCCTTCCTTCTCGAATCTTATGAGTTATCGCTATTTTAAATGGAATGTCACAAAATCTCGAAACGTAATGGCATAATAAAGTTTCATATATTAAAACTTACACCTCTGATGTGCACATTTATCCCAATAACTCACTTTAGTATTTTTGAACATTTTATGAACTAATTTTCTTCGTTCTCGATTCCTATGAGTTATCGCTATTTTCAATGGAAGGTCACAAAATCTCAAAACACAAATGCATAATAAAGTTTGATATATTGAAACTTACACCACTTATGAGCACATTTATCCTCATAATTCACTTTGGTGGTTTGGAACATTCCAAGAACGCATTGCCCTCATTTTCGATTCTTATGAGTTATCGCTATTTACAATGGAAGGTCACGAAATCTCGAAAACGCAATGGCGTATTAAAGTTTGATATATTGAAACTTACACCTCTTATGAGCACATTTATCCCCATAACTCACTTTAGTATTTTTCAACATTCTATCACCTCGTTTTTCCCATTTTCGATTCCTATGAGTTATCGCTATTTTCAATGGAAGGTCACAAAATCTCAAAACACAAATGCATAATAAAGTTTGATATATTGAAACTTACACCACTTATGAGCCCATTTATCCCCATAATTCACTTTGGTTGTTTTGAACATTCGAAGAACGCATTGCCCTCATTTCGATTCTTATGAGTTATCGCTATTTTCAATGGAAGGTCACGAAGTCTCGAAAACGCAATGCTGTAATAAAGTTTGATTTATTGAAACTTACACCACTTATGAGCACTTTTATCCCCATAATTCACTCTGGTGGTTTTAAACATTTCATGAACTCTTTTACTTCCTTTTCTATTCTTATGAGTTATCGCTATTTTCAATGGAAGGTCACGAAATCTCGAAAATGCAATGGCATAATAAAGTTTGATATATTGCAATTTACACCACTTATGAGCACATTTATCTCCATAATTCATGAACTCATTTTCTTCGTTCTCGATTCTTATGAGTTATCAATATTTTCGATGGAACGTCACGAAATCTCAAAAACGCAATGGGATAATAAAGTTTGATATATTGAAACTTACACCTCTTATGAGATCATTTATCCCCATAATTCACTTTAGTATTTTTGAACATTTTATGAACTCATTTTCTTCGTTCTCGATTCCTATGAGTTATCACTATTTTCAATGGAAGGTCATAAAATCTCAAAACACAAAGGCATAATAAAGTTTGATATATTGAAACTTACACCAATTATGAGCACATTTATCCCCATAATTCACTCTGGTGGTTTTGAACATTTCATGAACTCATTTACTTCCTTCTCGATTCTTATGAGTTATCGCTATTTTCAATGGAATGTCACGAAATCTCGAAACGTAATGGCATAATAAAGTTTGATATATTGAAACTTACACCACTTATGAGCACATTTATCCCATAATTCACTCTGGTGGTTTTGAACCATATTCATAAGTTTGATATCTTCATTCTCTATTCTTATGAGTTATCGCTATTTTCAATGGAATGTCAAGAAATCTCGAAACGTAATGGCATAATAAAGTTTGATATTTTGAAATTTACACCACTTATGAGCACATTTATCCCCATAATTCACTCTGATGGGTTTGAACATTTCATGAACTCATTTCCTTCCTTCTCGAATCTTATGAGTTATCGCTATTTTAAATGGAATGTCACAAAATCTCGAAACGTAATGGCATAATAAAGTTTCATATATTAAAACTTACACCTCTGATGTGCACATTTATCACAATAACTCACTTTAGTATTTTTGAACATTTTATGAACTAATTTTCTTCGTTCTCGATTCCTATGAGTTATCGCTATTTTCAATGGAAGGTCACAAAATCTCAAAACACAAATGCATAATAAAGTTTGATATATTGAAACTTACACCACTTATGAGCACATTTATCCTCATAATTCACTTTGGTTGTTTTGAACATTCGAGATCCGAATAGCGTTGTTTTGCGAATGAGATTAGATATCGCTGGTTGCAGTCACGAAATCTCGAAAACGCAATGGCGTATTAAAGTTTGATATATTGAAACTTACACCTCTTATGAGCACATTTATCCCCATAACTCACTTTAGTATTTTTGAACATTTTATGAGCTCATTTTCTTCGTTCTCGATTCCTATGAGTTATCGCTATTTTCAATGGAAGGTCACAAAATCTCAAAACACAAATGCATAATAAAGTTTGATATATTGAAACTTACACCACTTATGAGCCCATTTATCCCCATAATTCACTTTGGTTGTTTTGAACATTCGAAGAACGCATTGCCCTCATTTCGATTCTTATGAGTTATCGCTATTTTCAATGGAAGGTCACGAAGTCTCGAAAACGCAATGCTGTAATAAAGTTTGATTTATTGAAACTTACACCACTGATGAGCACTTTTATCCCCATAATTCACTCTGGTGGTTTTAAACATTTCATGAACTCTTTTACTTCCTTTTCTATTCTTATGAGTTATCGCTATTTTCAATGGAAGGTCACGAAATCTCGAAAATGCAATGGCATAATAAAGTTTGATATATTGCAATTTACACCACTTATGAGCACATTTATCTCCATAATTCATGAACTCATTTTCTTCGTTCTCGATTCTTATGAGTTATCAATATTTTCGATGGAACGTCACGAAATCTCAAAAACGCAATGGGATAATAAAGTTTGATATATTGAAACTTACACCTCTTATGAGATCATTTATCCCCATAATTCACTTTAGTATTTTTGAACATTTTATGAACTCATTTTCTTCGTTCTCGATTCCTATGAGTTATCACTATTTTCAATGGAAGGTCATAAAATCTCAAAACACAAAGGCATAATAAAGTTTGATATATTGAAACTTACACCAATTATGAGCACATTTATCCCCATAATTCACTCTGGTGGTTTTGAACATTTCATGAACTCATTTACTTCCTTCTCGATTCTTATGAGTTATCGCTATTTTCAATGGAATGTCACGAAATCTCGAAACGTAATGGCATAATAAAGTTTGATATATTGAAACTTACACCACTTATGAGCACATTTATGCAGATAATAAAATTAAACCATATTCATAAGTTTGATATCTTCATTCTCTATTCTTATGAGTTATCGCTATTTTCAATGGAATGTCAAGAAATCTCGAAACGTAATGGCATAATAAAGTTTGATATTTTGAAATTTACACCACTTATGAGCACATTTATCCCCATAATTCACTCTGATGGGTTTGAACATTTCATGAACTCATTTCCTTCCTTCTCGAATCTTATGAGTTATCGCTATTTTAAATGGAATGTCACAAAATCTCGAAACGTAATGGCATAATAAAGTTTCATATATTAAAACTTACACCTCTGATGTGCACATTTATCCCAATAACTCACTTTAGTATTTTTGAACATTTTATGAACTAATTTTCTTCGTTCTCGATTCCTATGAGTTATCGCTATTTTCAATGGAAGGTCACAAAATCTCAAAACACAAATGCATAATAAAGTTTGATATATTGAAACTTACACCACTTATGAGCACATTTATCCTCATAATTCACTTTGGTGGTTTGGAACATTCCAAGAACGCATTGCCCTCATTTTCGATTCTTATGAGTTATCGCTATTTACAATGGAAGGTCACTAAACCCCTACACCACAATGCCCTATTAAAGTTTGATATATTAAAACTTACACCTCTTATGAGCACATTTATCCCCATAACTCACTTTAGTATTTTTGAACATTTTATGAGCTCATTTTCTTCGTTCTCGATTCCTATGAGTTATCGCTATTTTCAATGGAAGGTCACAAAATCTCAAAACACAAATGCATAATAAAGTTTGATATATTGAAACTTACACCACTTATGAGCCCATTTATCCCCATAATTCACTTTGGTTGTTTTGAACATTCGAAGAACGCATTGCCCTCATTTCGATTCTTATGAGTTATCGCTATTTTCAATGGAAGGTCACGAAGTCTCGAAACGCAATGCTGTAATAAAGTTTGATTTA
The DNA here is from genome assembly GCA_026770425.1 of Boechera divaricarpa. Classification (NCBI taxonomy): domain Eukaryota; kingdom Viridiplantae; phylum Streptophyta; class Magnoliopsida; order Brassicales; family Brassicaceae; genus Boechera; species Boechera divaricarpa. The sequence continues at coordinate 137,421 of JAMKOQ010000197.1, forward strand.
TTGAAACTTACACCACTTATGAGCACTTTTATCCCCATAATTCACTCTGGTGGTTTTAAACATTTCATGAACTCTTTTACTTCCTTTTCTATTCTTATGAGTTATCACTATTTTCAATGGAAGGTCACGAAATCTCGAAAATGCAATGGCATAATAAAGTTTGATATATTGCAATTTACACCACTTATGAGCACATTTATCTCCATAATTCATGAACTCATTTTCTTCGTTCTCGATTCTTATGAGTTATCAATATTTTCGATGGAACGTCACGAAATCTCAAAAACGCAATGGGATAATAAAGTTTGATATATTGAAACTTACACCTCTTATGAGATCATTTATCCCCATAATTCACTTTAGTATTTTTGAACATTTTATGAACTCATTTTCTTCGTTCTCGATTCCTATGAGTTATCACTATTTTCAATGGAAGGTCATAAAATCTCAAAACACAAAGGCATAATAAAGTTTGATATATTGAAACTTACACCAATTATGAGCACATTTAGCCCCATAATTCACTTTGGTGGTTTTGAACATTTCATGAACTTATTTTCTTCCATCTCGATTCTTATGAGTTATTGCTATTTTCAATGGAATTTCACGAAATCTCGAAACGCAATGACATAATAAAGTTTGATATATTGCAATTTACACCACTTAAGAGCACATTTATCCCCATAATTCACTCTGGTGGTTTTGAACATTTCATGAACACATTTCCTTCCTTCTCGATTCTTATGAGTTATCGCTATTTTCAATGGAAGGTCACGAAACCTCGAAAATGCAATGGCATAATAAAGTTTGATATATTGCAATTTACACCACTTATGAGCACATTTATCCCCATAATTCACTCTGGTGGTTTTGAACATTTCATGAACTCATTTTCTTCGTTCTCGATTCTTATGAGTTATCAATATTTTCGATGGAAGGTCACGAAATCTCAAAAACGCAATGGCATAATAAAGTTTGATATATTGAAACTTACACCTCTTATGAACTCATTTATCCCCATAACTCACTTTCGTATTTTTGAACAATTTATAAACTCATTTTCTTCGTTCTCGATTCCTATGAGTTATCGCTATTTTCAATGGAAGGTCAGAAAATCTCAAAACACAAAGGTATAATAAAGTTTGATATATTGAAACTTACACCAATTATGAACACATTTAGCCCCATAATTCACTTTGGTGGTTTTGAACATTTCATGAACTTATTTTCTTCCATCTCGATTCTTATAAGTTATTGCTATTTTCAATGGAATGTCACGAAATCTCGAAACGCATGGCATAATAAAGTTTGATATATTGCAATTTACACCACTTAAGAGCACATTTATCCCCATAATTCACTCTGGTGGTTTTGAACATTTCATGAACTCATTTACTTCCTTCTCGATTCTTATGAGTTATCGCTATTTTCAATGGAATGTCACGAAATCTCGGAACGTAATGGCATAATAAAGTTTGATATATTGAAACTTACACCACTTATGAGCACATTTATGCACATAATAAAATTAAACCATATTCATAAGTTTGATATCTTCATTCTCTGTTCTTATGAGTTATCGCTATGTTCGATGGAATGTCAAGAAATCTCGAAACGTAATGGCACAATAAAGTTTGATATTTTGAAATTTACACGAATTATGAGCACATTTATCCCCATAATTCACTCTGATGGGTTTGAACATTTCATGAACTCATTTCCTTCCTTCTCGAATCTTATGAGTTATCGCTATTTTAAATGGAATGTCACAAAATCTCGAAACGTAATGGCATAATAAAGTTTCATATATTAAAACTTACACCTCTGATGTGCACATTTATCCCAATAACTCACTTTAGTATTTTTGAACATTTTATGAACTAATTTTCTTCGTTCTCGATTCCTATGAGTTATCGCTATTTTCAATGGAAGGTCACAAAATCTCAAAACACAAATGCATAATAAAGTTTTATATATTGAAATTTACACCACTTATGAGCACATTTATCCTCATAATTCACTTTGGTGGTTTGGAACATTCCAAGAACGCATTGCCCTCATTTTCGATTCTTATGAGTTATCGCTATTTACAATGGAAGGTCACGAAATCTCGAAAACGCAATGGCGTATTAAAGTTTGATATATTGAAACTTACACCTCTTATGAGCACATTTATCCCCATAACTCACTTTAGTATTTTTGAACATTTTATGAGCTCATTTTCTTCGTTCTCGATTCCTATGAGTTATCGCTATTTTCAATGGAAGGTCACAAAATCTCAAAACACAAATGCATAATAAAGTTTGATATATTGAAACTTACACCACTTATGAGCCCATTTATCCCCATAATTCACTTTGGTTGTTTTGAACATTCGAAGAACGCATTGCCCTCATTTCGATTCTTATGAGTTATCGCTATTTTCAATGGAAGGTCACGAAGTCTCGAAAACGCAATGCTGTAATAAAGTTTGATTTATTGAAACTTACACCACTTATGAGCACTTTTATCCCCATAATTCACTCTGGTGGTTTTAAACATTTCATGAACTCTTTTACTTCCTTTTCTATTCTTATGAGTTATCGCTATTTTCAATGGAAGGTCACGAAATCTCGAAAATGCAATGGTATAATAAAGTTTGATATATTGCAATTTACACCACTTATGAGCACATTTATCTCCATAATTCATGAACTCATTTTCTTCGTTCTCGATTCTTATGAGTTATCAATATTTTCGATGGAACGTCACAAAATCTCAAAAACGCAATGGGATAATAAAGTTTGATATATTGAAACTTACACCTCTTATGAGATCATTTATCCCCATAATTCACTTTAGTATTTTTGAACATTTTATGAACTCATTTTCTTCGTTCTCGATTCTTATGAGTTATCGCTATTTTCAACGGAAGGTCACAAAATCTCAAAAATGCAATGGCATAATAAAGTTTGATATATTGAAACTTACACCAATTATGAGCACATTTAGCCCCATAATTCACTTTGGTGGTTTTGAACATTTCATGAACTTATTTTCTTCCATCTCGATTCTTATGAGTTATTGCTATTTTCAATGGAATTTCACGAAATCTCGAAACGCAATGACATAATAAAGTTTGATATATTGCAATTTACACCACTTAAGAGCACATTTATCCCCATAATTCACTCTGGTGGTTTTGAACATTTCATGAACACATTTCCTTCCTTCTCGATTCTTATGAGTTATCGCTATTTTCAATGGAAGGTCACGAAATCTCGAAAATGCAATGGCATAATAAAGTTTGATATATTGCAATTTACACCACTTATGAGCACATTTATCCCCATAATTCACTCTGGTGGTTTTGAACATTTCATGAACTCATTTTCTTCGTTCTCGATTCTTATGAGTTATCAATATTTTCGATGGAAGGTCACGAAATCTCAAAAACGCAATGGCATAATAAAGTTTGATATATTGAAACTTACACCTCTTATGAACTCATTTATCCCCATAACTCACTTTCGTATTTTTGAACAATTTATAAACTCATTTTCTTCGTTCTCGATTCCTATGAGTTATCGCTATTTTCAATGGAAGGTCAGAAAATCTCAAAACACAAAGGCATAATAAAGTTTGATATATTGAAACTTACACCAATTATGAACACATTTAGCCCCATAATTCACTTTGGTGGTTTTGAACATTTCATGAACTTATTTTCTTCCATCTCGATTCTTATAAGTTATTGCTATTTTCAATGGAATGTCACGAAATCTCGAAACGCATGGCATAATAAAGTTTGATATATTGCAATTTACACCACTTAAGAGCACATTTATCCCCATAATTCACTCTGGTGGTTTTGAACATTTCATGAACTCATTTCCTTCCTTCTCGATTCTTATGAGTTATCGCTATTTTCAATGGAATGTCACGAAATCTCGAAACGTAATGGCATAATAAAGTTTGATATATTGAAACTTACACCACTTATGAGCACATTTATGCAGATAATAAAATTAAACCATATTCATAAGTTTGGTATCTTCATCCTCTATTCTTATGAATTATCGCTACTTTCAATGGAATGTCAGGAAATCTCGAAACGTAATGGCATAATAAAGTTTGATATTTTGAAATTTACACCACTTATGAGCACATTTATCCCCATAATTCACTCTGATGGGTTTGAACATTTCATGAACTCATTTGCTTCCTTCTCGAATCTTGTGAGTTATCGCTATTTTAAATGGAATGTCACGAAATCTCGAAACGTAATGTCATAATAAAGTTTGATATATTGAAACTTACACCACTTATGAGCACATTTATCCCCATAATTCACTTTGGTAGTCTTGAACATTCCATGAACGCATTGCCCTCATTCTCGATTCTTATGAGTTATCGCTATTTTCAATGGAAGGTCACGACATCTCGAAAACGCAAT